>JAAMXV010000681.1:60674-74378 GCA_019693495.1 Axilococcus clingmanii | reverse complement strand
CCTGAAACAATGGCAGGTCCAAGGGAGCGAGCTGGATTGATGGAGCATCCATCAATTGGAAGTAAGACAGCATGGGCGCAGAACACGGCAAAGCCGATTGCCAAAGGGGCTTGAGCCTTGACTGTTGATCTGGTGTTTACCGCAGTCTCAAGAACAACTGCCATGAGGGTGAAGGTCATCACACATTCTCCCAAAAATGCATTTCCTGCACCAATTTCTGAGTTGACAGAGTTAGCTGCCAGATTGGAGTCTGGGATGTCATTTGGAATAGTTCCACTGAGAAATGCAGCACCAAGGATTGCACCCACTATCTGTGCAGCAATGTTGGCAAGGCATTGAACTGGACCAAGAGCACCAACAACAGCCAGTCCAATACTGACAGCTGGGTTGAGTTGACCTCCAGAGAGGTGACTTGTGGCAAAGACAAGAACTGTTATGGATAGGCCAAAAGCCAAAGCTGTTGTGATTCCCCAAGAACCGGAAACTTGCAGAATCTTGGTAACTTGACCAAGTTGGTAACCTATTTCTTGTGATGTCTCCTGAGCGCCAGAATTAGTCAAAGGACTCAGGAAGTCTTGACCAAAGGTCACGGCAGTGCCACATCCAATGTAGACGAACAAGGTCATGGCCTGCGAAATTGAAATTATAATGACTATCAGAACTACTTCGTGGTCTAACACGGTGAATCCTTAACGTGTGGGTAGCATACTATACACTTGATGAGTGCAGTATTGCTGGCTCGCCCACGTGCACAGTATCCTACTTTGGACGCCCAGATCACACATCTACCTAATACATACCATGAATTCAGCCACGACAGCCTTGACATTAAGACTGAAGTCCCTGTACTTTGACATGATTGCGCAGTAATCTGTTCGACGCAGTTGCTTCGGTTCAGCCTAATTTTCAATCACCCACTATACGTATTCTATCATAAGCGATTGTGACAACTGTTCTAAGCTTTATAGCCTTCAAAACCTTGTAGTGCATGGAGATTTGGGCAGGAATCGCAGTACCGCCACCTTTCTTCCTTCAAGAAGTTTGAATTCAGCCAGCAGCAGCTGACAATTGATGCTGGAAGTAGTAAGCAGCTCGACATCCGTCGAGCTCACAATGAGCAACCAAGGGATGAACTGTAGTATTGTTCGAGAATCTCTCCATCGATTACTGAAGTTGGTGTGCTGGACCTTTATTCCAAGTAGCTAACGATTTGCCAAGGTTTCCCATTATGTGATCGTGCATATGAAAATGGACCCCACAGTAACAGGCCACGAAGATCAACTGGCGTTACATGATGCTCGGATCAGAAGTAAATACAGAATGGAACGGCGAACAACGCCTGTCACCATGAATCCGATACTCAAGGGTGGGTTGAGTTGACTGCCAGAGAGGTGGCGAGCGTCACTGGTAGGTCGTGCAATCGATAGCCCAAAGCTAAAGCTTCCATGACGCCCCCAATACACCTGAAAGTATGGCCACTGCACTTTTACAAATATGCTATAATCTTAATGCCAATTGTGAAGAGTGTGGATTTCGATGAGAATAGTTTTGATGGGGTACCCCTTGGCACTTTTTTGATGTGGGCTTTGACAGGCTAGCTTTTCTCAACATAGCACAGCGTGCAAGGTCCACTCGAATTAAAGCTCTGCTTCAATCAGGCTGGGTCCCTGTCTCTCTAAGGCAGCCAGAAATTCCCTTTTAAGCTCTTCTGATGTCGAAACACGTGTAGCATGAACTCCCATACCGGCCGCTAGCGCAACCCAATTTAGTGCCGGCTTTCCTAGCTCAGTCAAAGCTCGTGCCGCTGGCCCGCTGGATGGACTTATCCTCTGCTTCGCCATTTCAACTTTCAATATTGCATACGTCTTGTTTGCACAGATTATTGTTATAACCTTGAGATTTTCTCTTGCCTGAGTCCACAGTGCTTGCAAAGAGTACATACAACTTCCATCCGCCTGCGGTTAAGCAATTTTGTAGGAGTTAGGATGAAGTTGGACTTATTGGCGTTGCAAAAACAGATGTACATAGGCACTACTGGGCGTGCCATGGGTAAAAAGGCTGGGATCCCATTACACTGTTGATGCAAGAGACTGACTGACGAGTTTTGGGTACAAAACGAAGAAGGCACACACCTGAAGATTGATAACAACTCTATCAGCACATGCCACAGCGGCACCGACTGACAATGGAGGTCCACAGCCTATCGCTCCCCCTGTAAGGCACAGATGAGAGAATTGAGGACACCCTTTTGAAGCTTCCCAATAGGCATTGCCCGAGGTCAACGACTCGTCTATGATGATGGCCCCCTCCGGCTGAAGGGCAGCAACCACCTGGCACATGGATGTTGGGCTGAGCTTACCACTGGGAAGTGTGGGCCTTGATGGCGACACAAAAGATCCTCTACAATTGACAAAAGGCGTTATTTTATCGGCCCCAACTTCCAGAGCTAAAGCTTGAAGTGCTGCCACTATGTCTATGTCAGCTGAATCCATTTCCCAGATTTGCTCGTCTGATTGCTTTGTTATGAGCTGACTAGGACCTTTCTCGTATCCAAAATTGGCAACCGGGCGTCGGACATCAATCAGAACGAGCTGTTCAAACTCAGAAAGGGTCCTGGCTGCGTCTTGGGGGAAGTAGGGCAGTCTCTGAATAGCAGGGAGCCCTGCCCCTCTATCTAGACGAGCAAATGCATTCTCTGAATATAGTGTAGCTCCAGTAGCAGCTGCAATGCGACCAATATTCATCAAGGCATCATTTTCAGCAATACTTGCTCTACCCCCAATGTAGAGTGCCTTTTTACCTTGACATGACGTGAGAGCCTTGGCACAATCCTTGATAAACTGCAATGCTTCCATTGGCAATGGAAATCTACTTGCACTAGTAGAATGCACTGCATTGGTGCAAGGGTGCCGTTCCCAAGACATGTCATGAGGCACAATTAATGTAGTAACTCTGGAACCTCCTATACGATCAAGCTTTTCTGTCGTACGACACGCTTCGGTCATGGCAGTCGCTAAATCGGAGGCAGATCCTGACTTAGGCGTAATAACTCTTTGAGACACTGTCCTTGCTAAAGCTTCAATATCCATATTGAGGATAGGATCAGCTGCTTTGTGCCATGTAGCCATATCCCCTATGAGATTGACTACAGGTGTCCCTGCTCTCCTTGCATTGTGCAAATTTGTTAAAGCGTTGGCGAGACCAGGGCCAAGATGAAGAAGAGTAAGTGCTGGTTTTCCTTTCATTCTTCCATATCCATCAGCAGCACCCTATTAACAGAGAAACTAGAGTTAGTCAGGCATTGGTTTAGGTTAGAAATACACTTACAGAACAAACTGTCTCATGAAGACCGAGGACTGGGCGAACTCCATGAACAGAATCCAAGGCAGACACGAAATGCATCTCAGAGGTTCCTGGATTCGCAAAACATACTTCAATACCCTGATCTGAAGCTGCTTTTAGCAGAATTTCTGCCCCAGTTGCAGTTGCTGCAGACATGGCAATTGTAACGTTGACCGTGCACTCAGTGTTTGATATTGATATCCGTATGAAACAGTTCTAACAATTGCTACTTAAAAGTCCACTGTTTCCATGTATACAAAAATTCGCTGGTTTCACCGACGTTTGGCTCTCGATGACATGCATTCAGAAGTGGGCCGGCTCAATGCACAAAAAATCCAGTTGCGCCTCAAGAGCGAAAGCTGCCCACGGGGCACTCAAATTTAAACTCGGCAGGAGACAAGTTTACACGAAATCAGTGATGGAAATACACTCTGCTGCTATAAATTATCACTTGCTATCTGTATATCCTTACTGATGGTAACGCAGCTTTAAGTTTGCGGTATTCCTCCCATTCTCCATTCAAATTACCTTTTCAACTCGAGCAGTCACAAATACGCAGCATGTCAGGCCATCATGGCACCGAAAAAAGAGCTTGGTCGGACGATGTACTGTTTAAACGATACTTTAGAGCCTCGACAAAATTGAATTACCATTGCTTCGTTCGTTCTGCAGGAAGACAATATTCTTCGGCGGTTAGTGGATGAATACGGAGCTGCTAATTGGACTCTCATTGCGAACAACATTCCTGGAAGAAATGGAAAAAGTTGCCGTCTCAGGTGGATTAATCAACTCGACCCCAAGCTGAAAAAGGAGCCATTCAATGCATGGGAAGACGCAGTTATCATTGCAGGTAGAAGTGTTCTAGTCAATCAATGGGCCAGTAAGTAGCATATGGTATCCTAACAAGTTACATTTGCATTCAGTATAACAATCCTCCAATCATTTCAGAGATATCAAAATTTTTACCTGGACGCACTGACAATGCCATTAAAAACCGATGGAATTCCACATTGAAGCACAAGAATATGCATGACCTTCGTGATAAGAATCCTTATCTTACTAAATTTGACAGCATTACAAGAGAAGACGAATTTATGGCAGTCGTTATTCGTAATCGGCCTGAACAATATGAGGCTATAGATGACTATACTGCAGTCGTCAGCCAGCGCACTCATCAAACCCGTCCAAGGAGTGTTGGTGCGAGCAGACCAAGTCGCCCAGGCAACTATCGCCGTAAAAGTCGAAATCGGTACGATAGCGAAGAAGATGATAGTGACCTTGACGAAGAGCGCGATGATGGCGAAGAACACGTTCCTGCTGGACATATCATTGATGAAGCACCTCAAGTTGTGACCATCAACCCAGCCATTACGGGCATCAATACCCAAGATTTAATGGCCATGTTGCCGCCTAATAAACGTCCCAAAATGTCGGAGTCCATGAACGAGTTGATAGCGTTGCCTCTTTCTTCTCGTGTCTGCCTCATGCAGGCCGCTGCCCTTGCAGCTCCTTCCTTTGCTAAAAAGATGTCAGAATCAGAACAAGTAGACAACAGCCAGAACCAAAAACCTTCATTTAGCGTCACTGTTGATGCAGGCCGCAACCCACCAGCAGCAGATGCATTGGTGTCAAGTTTAATGGCTGATGCCGTCACCATGGATCCAACGCTCTCCTCCAAGCAATTAGCCATGCCCCATGGTATGATTCCAGTGACTCATCCTACCCCGTCTGTTGCTCTGGTTCCCTCAGGAAATACCACAACAGCTGATGATGAATTTGCCTGTGGATTTAAATTCCTTTTTTCAGTAGATGCATTCCGACTGTAAAATGACTTCATTTCATTAACTATTCAAATCCCAAGTGATTCATAATTTCATAAAATCTGGCAGGCCTCGTCAAGTAAAGGTATCCAGCCAGACATTCTATGGCAGTTGCAGCTCTGTATGAATCTCTACTAATACTCCGGTTAGGCATAGTACCTGTTGCATTTCTACCCCATCTAAGAATGTCTCTCTCTTCATCTGTAAGGAGGTCACCTGCGATCAGTGTGTCATACATAGCTTCCTGAAACTCTGCCCTCACGCTGTCTTTGACGTGTGTATGATAGGATCGCATACTCTTGGGAGGATGAAAGTATGTCCTACGAATGTACAGTTCCCAAACAGCATCGCCCAAAAATGCAAGGGCATGAGCATTCCAGTACTTGGTTGGTGCCTTGCCATGAAGGAAGGGCGGTGGGGGGAGAGCACAATTCAATGTGGAGAGTGGAGCTTGATCTGAATCGTTGGAGTCGTTGTTGCGCGACCTTAAAGACCTCCTTTGAATGATGTTTCGAGGCATTAATTGTGGAGTTTGAGTATAGTGTCGGAAGACATCTAACCAGGGCATTCTCTTAGACGACGACGTAAAAGGTAACATTAGATGCGCTGTTACCCTTACTCACAGTCGACTCAAATACAAGAGATTTAAAAAATGTGATGCATAATTGCACTGAGCTTATCGTACAACACATAGAATGGTCGTAAACATTGATGCTCGTGCCAGCCATGTGGCGACCCTCCAAAATTTTGCAACAGCTGGTGGGACAGCTGGTGGAAGATTATACCCTTACCTCGCACGGTCAGGTTCCAATACAAAATGTCAATGTAGCTTTCTTCTTTCATACAAAGCACAATTGGATGAGTTTCTGCCAACGAATTATATACAATGTGCTTGACAAACCAAGACACATGTATGCAGCATGCACCACACAAATGCATCAGATGATATGGTAGAATCGACGTTGAAGCTCGCCTAGATGACAAACATATTTCTCCTGAACTTGCAGCCACCTAGCACATCAGAAGAATGCCTCACATGGTTATCAGCAATAACCCCTCAATAGTTACTCTGCAAGACACTATTTACCAACATCAACTATGCAGCATAACGCTTTCGACGTAATCCAGATGCCAGCAGCAGAGCGAAGACAAGATCCCCTTCGTTACATTTGGGACATCGACACCTAGGCGGATTGTGCCACTGAAGGTACATCCGACAGAATCTTCCAATTGAATTCAAAGCCATTCTTAAAGCGGCCACACAGTGTGGCCCTGCAAGGAACATGTACATTAAGCATTCTCATTGGACTGGAATTGAATTAGATGATATCAAAAACATAAGCTTAAGATCACTAATTACTGCTTTCGAAGAAATGCCTGGTTCTATGTTCCTGGATTCTTATTGATCATGGGAGACTCGACGACTCGAGACCCAGAATCGGGGGGTTTAAATATCAATAGAAGTGAAGTGCATGGATTCGATGGCTTGTTCAACACAAGGTGAGCTCAAAATGCAAACCTCAGCGACATCTGGATCACTCACCCTCTGACGATATTATCAGACACTATCAACCCTTGGGGCACGACAAAGGTCATGCCAAGCCTCCAGTATTCTGGGCAGGCATAACTGGTGAGTTTGGAGACGCAGCTAAATGTCTGTTAATGTATCAAAGGTCTTATCTCCACTTTGCAGGGGCGTTCCTCCTTCTCCTCTTCTTGGCATTCTATTCAGGGAGGTCCACAGTGGATTCAGTAATCATCGATTGCTCAAATACAACAAGTAGTGCTGGTGTAGACCCATCAGCACCTGAAGGTCGCATAAAAGCAAGCTTTGCTGCACTCCATGATTACAGAGGACACTCTCGCAGGATTTCGGCATCTGTTGGTGTAGTGGCGGCAGACCACGGTCGGTGTTCTGACATTGGCGTTGACATATTGCAAAGAGGTGGAAATGCAGTGGATGCCTCTATTACAGTGGCATTATGCCAAGGGATATACAATCCAATGGCCAGTGGGTTGGGGGGAGGCCACTTCTCCTTGATACGATTCCCAAATGGTTCTTCAGAAGTAATCGATGCCCGAGAAGTGGCTGCTCAGGCAGCTAACGAAACCATGTACGTCAGAACTCCCGCTTTGTCATTAGCAGGGGGGTTAGCAGTGGGGGTCCCATTAGAGTTGAGTGGATTTCATGTTGCCCATGCTAGGCACGGCAAGCTGCCTTGGAAGGATGTCATAGAGCCCATCATTTCATTAGCAGAGGGTGGCTTCCCAGCACATCCATACCTGATAGCTACTCTGGATTTCTTGGAGGCTGAAAAGTATCCTTCACTGGCAAATATATTTCTAAAGAAGAAAGGCACCACTTGGAGGGTCCCCCATGTAAATGAGACATGCTGTGCTAGGCCTGCTCTTGCTGCATTTTTGAAGGATGTAGCAGAGGGTGGTGCAGAGGTCTTGTACAGTGGCAAGTACACTGAGTTGCTGGTCAGGGATGTGCAGGAAGCGGGTGGCATCATCGCATCCGGAGACCTACATAAAGCCCAGGCTGTTGTCAGGCAGCCTCTCACCATCAAGGCATTTGGGGTTGATCTCATAGCAGCCCCACCCCCAAGCTCAGCAATAGCAGTTTTGTTGGCGTTTAAATTATTAGAGCAGTTTGATCTCCCATTGGCGGGAGCAGAATCTTTAGGGAGGCACAGAGTCATTGAGGCGATGAAACATGCCTTTGCTTTGAGAATGAACCTTGGAGACCCTGGGCTTCCTGGTCAATCTCCACAGTTTGTTGAACACCTGGACCGGTTAATCATCGATGTTTGTGAGAATGAAGACTACATACACCAGTTGAAGGAATTGATATTAAATGATTCTGTGTTGACCTCCATCGGCATGTACGGCGGCGCATGGAATGCCACAGCTGGAGGCTATTCTCCGGATGATCATGGTACGAGCCACATATCTGTGGTTGATAAGGATAGGATGGCAGTATCCCTGACAACAACAATAAACACTGGATTTGGTAGCAAGCTCCTATCTTCAAATACTGGACTCTTACTGAATAATCAGATGGATGACTTCTCGACACCTGGCATGCCAAATGTGTATGGAATACAGCCGTCCCCAGCAAATTTTATAGTGCCTGGTAAACGGCCTCTTAGCAGCATGAGTCCTATCATTGCACAAGTTGATGGTGACTTGAGGGCTGTTGTGGGGGCTAGTGGTGGTCCAAGAATAGTCTCTGCTGTCCTACAGACTCTCGTGAGGCTCCTGGCTCTTGGGGACGACGTCTTCACTGCAGTCGCGTCACCTCGACTGCATCACCAACTCTTTCCGAGCTCAGTGTATGCAGAGCATTGGAACGTTAGTGGTATAGCCTTTGACTACTCTGAAGAAGAGATGAATGAGCTGACACATCGTGGCCACCATGTGAACAGCACTGATTGGGGAGCTATAGTCCAAGCAATCTTGGTGGACATCCCTCTGCCTGGTAATGGACCTGGCCTACTGCATGCTGCCTCAGACCCAAGAAAAGATGGTGCGCCAGCAGGGTATTAAGGAGGTAAGCAGCTTTACATACTGTACTTACATAATGGGCATTATTTGTATTTTTCTATATGCTTGTATTTCTACATACTAGTATTACTATTACTATTACTATTACCATTGTAATTGTATTCTTTTCCTTGCAAGTTTAATAGATAGTCTTATGCACAGGTTTTACAACTGATGCATGTTCCCACTTCTGGGTCTCCAGAAATGGCTCTTATAATATTTCCAGGTGTTGTCAGATTAAAGACTACAATTGGTATTTCATTTTCTTTGCACAGAGTGATGGCCGTTTCATCCATGACAGCCAATCCATTCTCAGTGACTTGCCTGAATGACAGTTCTTTATGAAGTTGGGCATTAGGGTTCTTTAATGGATCACAATCGTACACTCCATCAACTTTGGTAGCTTTGAAGAATGCATCAGCACCTATTTCAGCGGCTCTCAGAGCAGCGGCTGTATCAGTGGTAAAAAAGGGATTGCCAGTGCCAGCTCCAAATATGACGACTCGACCTCTCTCCAAATGTCGAATGGCCCTTCGCCGAATGTATGGCTCTGCAATTTCTTGCATCTCAATTGCAGTCTGTACTCTAGTAGCTATCCCTAATGATTCCAGAGCACTTTGCAAACATATAGCATTCATAACTGTGGCCAACATACCTACATAGTCGGCGGTGGCTCTTTCTAAACCAGCCCAACGATCAATTCCTCTGAAGAAGTTCCCGCCACCCACTACTATCGCAATCTCTACTCCTTCAGAAGCTGCTGTAGCAACCTCTTGAGCAATGGTCTGCAGTACTACAGGATCAATTCCATAACCATGTGAACCTTCTAATGCTTCTCCGCTGACCTTGAGCATCACACGCTTGTATTTGAGGCCCTTACTGAGAGAAAAAGCATTCTGAGCCTCCGCCACACATAATATGCTATTGCTGAAAATTGTTCTTGAGAATTTGCATAACCTATTGGGTGCATTTGACACCCTAGAGTTGAGGTGCATGCGGCCCATGCCGGGACACCCACGAATCTGACATGGCGGCAATACACATCTGCCGGGTGAAGGGTTTGATAGGCAAATGTTTGATTCTAACATTTCATCAGTGAACTTATGATATTTAATGAAATACTTTTATGAAGCTTGGGGTATAATATTACTTTTCTCACGAGCAGGCGCCTGATTTCTCACTCGACTCGGCGAACCTCTGGGGAACTCAAATTCATCAGTATTGCGGTCAAAAGCATATTAAAAGAGTGCAAATAGAAGGACTAAACACCTACTGGCGTATATCTTTTTGTTACAATCGAAATAATCACAGTCACTCTCTCTGTTTAAATAAATATACTACGAGTAATATCGCCTCAGCAAGTATAAAATTCGATATAATAATCTTGGTTGGGTGGAGTTGTTGGTGTCTCCTTGCTTCTGAAAATGGCTGATCATAATCAGGAGAATGGCTCGGACGAACGTGAGATAGCTCTCAAGGCAAGGTTGACTTCTTATACTGCACCAAAAGATTTATTAGCAGAGTTACCAGTGGATGAAGACGAAGACGGTGCGACAAAGACATTCCCTTCCCGACGAATCACAGACCGAGAGAGCGACTACAGCAAAAGAAGACTCAACCGCACTCTTTCTCCAACAAGACATGATGCATTTGGAAGCAATCTTCCAGATGAAAATGTTAGAAGTTATGCAGAGGTAATGAAGGAAGCTCAACTGGCACGTGAGCGCGACAACACCATGCAAAACATTCTTCGGAAAGAAAGGCAAGAAGAAGGAGAACAACCTGAATCAAAGCCCACCAAAAGGAGCCGTTGGGATCTTGCTCAACCTGTGGAAGCATCCAAAAAGGCCAAAACGTCATCTGATTGGGATGCTGTTGAGAGGGTCCCAGCTCAACCAAGCAGGTGGGAGGAGGCCACGCCATCTCATTCTGAGCAGGCTGAAAAGCCCAGCAGTCGCTGGGATGCTACCCCTGCATTTGAGGGCGGTGTCGCTACAACAAAAAGGAGCAGATGGGATGCAACCCCTGCATACATGGGCGCCACCCCTGCCTACGGGGGTGCCACTCCAGTGGGTGCTTTTGCAATGGAGACTCCCATGTATGGCGCTGGGGTTGCTCCAGGGGCGGCTGTACAAATGACTCCAGAGCTTTATCAAGCTTATAAAGTAGATCGTGACATAGCAGAGCGTAATAAAGCATTCACAGACGAGGATCTGGATGCTCTATTACCGGGCCCGAACGAAGGTTTCAAAGTGCTCGAGCCCCCACCTGGCTATCAGCCGATCCGAACTCCAGCGCGTAAGTTGACAGCTACCCCTGCTGCTGTGGAGGGCACACCATTGTACCTCATTCCAGAAGAGGATAGACATCAAGCTTTTGATGTTCCTCGAAGCTTAGGTGAAGGACTGCCTGATCTCAGACCCGAGGATCAGCAGTATTTCGCAGCCCTTCTGAAGGATGTAGATGAAGCTGAGCTGTCTTTAGAAGAGATGAAGGAACGAAAGATCATGAAACTTTTATTGAAGGTGAAGAATGGAACTCCTCCGCAACGAAAAAGTTCATTGAGACAACTGGCTGACAAGGCAAGAGAGTTTGGGGCAGGCCCGCTCTTCAATCAAATACTGCCTCTTCTCATGTCTCCCACTTTGGAGGATCAAGAGCGACATTTATTAGTAAAGGTCATAGATAGGATTCTGTTCAGGTTAGATGATATGGTACGTCCTTACGTCCATAAAATTCTTGTGGTCATTGAACCTTTGCTCATAGACGAAGACTATTATGCCCGAGTGGAGGGACGTGAGATTATTGCTAATCTTGCCAAGGCAGCTGGTCTGGCGACTATGATCGCTGCAATGAGACCAGATATAGACAATGTGGATGAGTATGTTAGAAACACAACTGCTAGAGCATTTAGCGTTGTTGCCAGTGCATTGGGCATACCTGCGCTCCTTCCGTTTTTGAAGGCAGTATGCCAGAGTAAAAAATCATGGCAAGCGCGGCACACAGGTATCAAGATTGTCCAACAAATTGCAATATTGATGGGTTGTGCAGTACTTCCGCATCTGAAATCACTCGTAGACATACTGAAGCATGGGTTGATGGATGAAAACCAAAAAGTGAAAACGATCACTGCCTTGGCAGTATCTGCTCTTGCAGAAGCAGCAGCTCCTTATGGCATCGAGTCGTTTGATGATGTGCTGGAGCCGCTTTGGAAGGGTATTCGTTTGCTCAGAGGAAAAGTGTTGGCAGCTTTTATGAAGGCAATAGGCTATATTATTCCATTAATGGATGCCATGTATGCCAATTATTATACAAGGGAAGTGATGGTCATTCTCATCAGGGAGTTTGCTACGCCAGATGAAGAAATGAAGAAGATCGTACTCAAAGTGGTGAAGCAGTGCGTAGCCACCGAGGGTGTGGAGCCAGACTATATTCGACAGGAAATTCTGCCGGAGTATTTCAAGCATTTCTGGGTGAGAAGAATGGCATTGGATAGGCGTAACCACAAAGCGTTGGTGGAAACTACTGTTGAGATTGCAAACAAGGTTGGTTGCGCTGAGATTGTGGGTCGTGTGGTCGAAGATCTTAAAGACGAATCTGAACCGTATAGAAGAATGGTTATGGAAACCATAGATAAGGTGATTCAAGGCTTAGGGGCGGCAGATATTGATGCTCGCTTGGAAGAGCTTGTTGTTGATGGTATCCTGTATGCGTATCAGGAACAGGGTGCTGATGAATCCCCCTTGATTTTGAATGGTTTTGGTACTGTTATCAATGCTCTAGGATTGAGGAGCAAACCCTACCTACCACAAATATCTGGCACCATCAAATGGAGATTGAATAACAAGAGCGCAGGCGTCCGTCAGCAAGCTGCAGATCTCATTGCCCAGATCGCTGGGGTGATGCAGAAGTGTGATGAAGAGAAGTTACTCGCTCATTTGGCCGTTATATTATTTGAAAATCTGGGTGAAGAGTATCCCGATGTCTTGGGAAGCATTTTGGGAGCTCTGAAGTCTATTGTAGCTGTCATTGGTATGAGCAAAATGACACCCCCCATAAAAGATGTGCTCCCCCGACTGACCCCAATCCTAAAGAATAGACACGAAAAGGTGCAGGAGAATTGTATTGATCTCGTAGGAAGGATAGCAGATAGGGCTGCTGAACAGATACCTGCCAGAGAGTGGATGCGTATCTGCTTTGAATTGCTGGACATGCTGAGGGCATTTAAGAAAGCTATTAGAAGAGCTGCAGTGAACACATTTGGATACATTGCCAAGGCTATTGGTCCTCAAGATGTCCTGGTGACTCTTCTCAACAATTTAAAAGTTCAAGAAAGGCAAAGTAGGGTGTGCACAACCGTTGCTATTGCCATAGTAGCAGAGAGCTGCTCCCCATTTACAGTGCTTCCTGCGCTGATGAACGAATATAGGGTGCCTGAACTCAATGTCCAGAATGGCGTGTTGAAAGCCCTATCATTTTTGTTTGAATATATCGGTGAGATGGGAAAGGATTACGTGTATGCAGTTGCGCCGCTGTTGCAGGATGCTCTTATGGATCGCGATCTCGTCCACAGGCAGACTGCCTCGGCAGTCGTTCAGCACGTGTCTCTTGGGGTGTGTGGTCTTGGATGTGAGGATGCCATCACCCACCTCTTGAACTACGTTTGGCCAAATATTCTAGAGTCTAGTCCCCATCTTCAGCAAGCTGTGCATGGAGCAGTGAATGGGTGTCGGTTGGCTCTGGGTGCCGGGGTGATGCTGAATTACCTACTTCAAGGTTTATTCCATCCGGCTCGAAGGGTGAGGGAAGTCTATTGGAGGCTTTACAACAGTACATATTTAGGCTGTCAAGACAGCATGGTAGCATTCTATCCTCGAATAAAGGACGAAGGCCACCATACCTATTATAGACATGAATTAGATGTGTTCATTTGATTGATTGATTGATTGATTGATTGATTGATTGATTGATTGATTGATTGATTGATTGATTG
>JAAMXV010000681.1:0-60648 GCA_019693495.1 Axilococcus clingmanii | reverse complement strand
TGATTGATTGATTGATTGATTGATTGATTGATTGATTGATTGATTGATTGATTGATTGATTGAACATGCATGTGAATGAGTCAGCTAATTGTAAACAAGATACTTTGGTGTGGCTGAGAATTTAGAATAGCCCTTTATCACCTTATCAACTGCTCCTAAGAAGTCCTTCTCTGTAACAGTCTTACGTCGTGCTCGGATGGCAAACATACCTGCCTCTGTGCATACCGATCTCAGGTCGGCACCTGTCGAATTTGGACAAAGCCTACCCAGTAGCTCAAATCTAATATCCCTCTCAACATTCATCTCCCTAGTATGAATTTTAAGAATCTGTGTCCGTGATTCTAAATCTGGTAGGCCAAATTCTACTTTACGATCGAGTCGACCAGGACGGAGCAGTGCAGGGTCTAAAGTGTCAGGTCTATTGGTAGCCATCAGTACCTTGATGTTACCCCTCGCATCAAATCCATCCAACTGATTGACAATTTCAAGCATTGTACGCTGAACCTCATTGTCACCAGATGCATCGTCACCTCGAGCACCTCCAATGGCATCAATCTCATCAAAGAATATTATGCATGCCTTCTTGGCTCGGGCCATTTGGAAGAGCTCTCTCACCATACGAGCACCTTCTCCCACATATTTTTGAACTAATTCACTGCCTATGACCCTGATAAAACAAGCATCAGTACGATTAGCAACTGCCCGAGCAAGAAGAGTCTTCCCTGTACCAGGAGGGCCATACAGCAAAACTCCCTTGGGAGGGTCAATGCCTAAAGCCACAAACTTTTCAGGATGGAGCATAGGAAGTTCAACCACCTCTCTCATCTTATCAATTTGTTCTTTGGAGCCACCAATGTCTGAATATGTAACATCTGGTTTCTCCTCTACAGTCATCATAGTGACAGAGGGATCGATCTTAGGGGGTAGAGGGATTTGAATTTGGTACTTCTGACGGTCCACGCCCACACGCATGCCCTCTTCTATATCAGTTGGGGCCACCTTGTCGCCCAAACCGACTACAAACTTGGCAATTTGCTTGATATTAATGAGATACTTGGCATCTTCTGTGTTGGGGTTGATAATTTTGGTGCACCGGGCAACCTGAAGTGGGTGCTCCTCTTGCATCATCTGTTTGTCACTGACCAGGTCCCACCGGCTGGGATGGCTTAACCCTGTATCAGATTCTTTTATGCCTGAAACGTCATTGACCTTTTTCGTTATCTCCTTAATGTCCGTTTCTAACTTCTTGATCTTGCTAGTATATGGCCCAGCCCCATAAGTCTGCATAATGCGAACATCCTCCTCGCTAAGCGTCTTTATGGGCTTCTCATCTTTATTTTCCTGATCTGTAGCCATTAAATCTGCGAAAACCCGTAACGAGTAGGGCTTCCAACTCTCTAATCGAGAAAAGGCAAACAGTTGAAGCGACTGATCAAGCCTTATAACCTGTCCTTTAACGATTACACAAGACTTAGAGATTTATACAAACGGTATGGAGGCAAATAAAAGTAGGAGTGCCATATGTACAGGAGCAATGTATGTGTGATTGCTGGCATGCCAGTTGGTTTTGTTGTGCATAAGAAGCTAAATCCAATGTTGCCCATGAATAGAGATGATGCATTTCCTGGAACCTGTTGTGCCTGGATCCATTTACATTGGGGTTTCATTCATCATCCTTAATAACCTTCTCTGCGTGTTGCTTTGATAAAGCCGCTGCAGCCGCAGCCATACCAGGTAGAATCATACCAGTTGGAAAAGCAAACATCCCAGGTATTGGGTTCATCATCATATGAGGCGGGATTATGAGCCCTTGGGGCGTTACCAGGGGCATTGACATGCCTCCATAGGGCCATGCTCCTGCAGAATACACGCCAACAGGAGCAAGGGGAGCAGTCGCCGGTGACTTTGTAGCTAATATCTCTTGTACAGCTTCAAGGCTCTTCTCTGGAAGATTTGCGTAGAATGGATACTTGACACATGCCTTGATGCAGCACTCGGGGCATCTAAAGTCTTGTGGGAGATCTCCATCATTCAGTCCCGTGCATGCAGGGTGGAACCAGTCATTGCAATAATCACAGCTCAGCATGGATCGCTGCTCATCGTAAGGCTCTTTGCACAGGCAGAAAAGCTTGGCACGCTCCCTCAACTGTTCAATATGTTTCAAAACGTCTAATTTCAATGACTGTGCTTCAACCTCGAGCTCTTTGGCTTCTACAAGTGCCTTTTTGAATGATTCAATGTCTCCAACAGCTTTCTGGAGAGTTTCAAGACATTTGTTCGAGCTTTCAATCCAAGTTTTAGCGCTCGACAGAGCGTCACACAATTGTCTTCCAACTGCATCCTCGAGAGGATTGGCCCCCAATCGCACTCCTTCAGCAAGCAATTTTTCCGCCACCTCTAAGCTTGGCAGGCCGGCATCCTCCTTCTCTATCACTGCACTAGAAACTTTCTTTCGCCATCTGTCTACACGTAGAAGCTTCATAACCCTGACAGCATAGTCTACAGAATCTACTTCAATAGATAACGCACTCTTGCAAAGCTGATACAGCATTCCATCAGAGAGAGGCAGGACATTGTTACTTTCCGTTGTGTGAGATAGTTCATGCACTTCAATCGCTCTCTGCGTCGCTGTGGCCCATCTGTCAAACTTCATCAAAACTTTCTCAAGCTCTTCAGATTCTGCAATACTGACTGTCATTCTAGATGCACTAGACAGCAGCCCAACGAGCTCACTCTTCTGAGCCCTCTTTGTCTTCTTCAGTCTAGTAAGGGCGGCGTCTAAGGGTTCTAAATTACCTCGAACAGCTGAACATACTGGGCAGGAGTATTTCTTCAGCTGTTTGGCTGCAGAATGTGTCAAACCGACACACTTGAAATGAAACCATTCCCCACAAGCATCACAAGCAATCATCTGTGCGTCTACATTATAAGACTGCTGACACAAGCAATACAGCTCATGCTCATCCTCCCTAGAATCTGGTTCCCTTTCCTCGGCTGTTGCCACGAGTTTCTTCTCCATATCCAGCCTCCTCTCAAACTGTTCTATTGCCGAATCGATGCTTAATCTCATGACCTCCAAACATTTATCAAGCCTCATGCCAGTGTTTTTCTTGGCAATTGTTTTCCGACAGTTCTCCAACCACTCAGTAGCGTCGGCAACTGCAGTGTCAACAACTTTTCTCAGCTCAGATGTGATGGGAGTTGCCTTGGCTGATGACTCCACCACCTGAAACTCCTCTAAAAGAGGCTTCTGCTCTGATCCATCTAAGATCTCTCTCACA
The DNA here is from genome assembly GCA_019693495.1 of Axilococcus clingmanii. Classification (NCBI taxonomy): domain Eukaryota; kingdom Viridiplantae; phylum Chlorophyta; class Chlorophyceae; order Chlamydomonadales; family Chlorococcaceae; genus Axilococcus; species Axilococcus clingmanii. Next base: position 57,367 of record JAAMXV010000681.1, on the reverse strand, counting down.
GAGTGTTCCCATTCCTTGTGCACTTCCATCATGGTGAGCAGCCGACCACGTACTTCACTCTTCAATCGCAAGGCCTTCCCAGCCTCAATGAACAGTAAAACCTCGGAATCGGATATGAGTGGTTCTGGGTAACGATTTGGAAGAGGTGCAGTAAGAACCCTCTTTCCATATGATTCCCACTGTCGTGCTAGCTCTACCCTGTGTTTCAATGCTGCCAAAAGGCTTTCATCACAGGGTAGGATATCACCCTCTTGTTCAAGCTCTATGAGATAATCCAAGGTTGGCCAGTCATCATCATCTACATTTTCTTGGCTGCTAGATTTTCCTGCTATCAATTCTGCAAATATTGGATCAAGGTTGAATTTTGAAGGAAGGGCCCTAAGAGATTTGTGTACGCAAGCCTCGTCTGATATTGGTGGAAGAGGAGGCAACTTGGAAAGAAGGGCTCGCACTGTCTGAGCCCAGTGAAGAGCTTCGACATTCGCCTCCAATATCTCTAGTTGCTCCATCCCAACACATGTCTCTTTCCCAGCTTGTATAAGATCATTTAGCAATGGCAACTGATCATCAGTGACATAATCCTGTTCATAAAGAATTGGATACGCACGCTCCAGCCATTTTTGTGCACGACTGCGCAACTCCCTTAGCTCGCTTGCAAAATCGTGCCTTATGGCGAGTTTCATGTCATACTCATCCAACAAAGACTCTATAATTTCCAATCTTGCTGTAAACCCCTTCTTTCCAGGCATCCGTGATATACTTGATGACTGTATTTTAATATCCTCATGTGAAGCATTGGGCAGGCAGTCTGAAGCTCCGGAGATCCACTTTGTAGCTGCCGATACCATTTCTGTCAGGGTGATCAATTTGTCCATGGTCACACCCACGCTTTTGCCATTCAATACAAGTTCTTGCAATTCTTCAATAGAAGGCCTCTGCGCCTCTATTGCCTGAGTATCTTCCACCCTGGACAAGAATACTTCAGCATGTCGATCGAATACCTCTGCCGCAGCTATCTTTTTGCGCAAAGCACCAGCTAACTCTGTAGCCTCAGCCCCCATCTCATCCGCAGACATCAGTAGCTCCTGCAGTGATGCAACTGAGTGTTTGGAAGCTTGTAAAGCCTTTCGAGCACGTTCCTCCCACTCTGCTTTACTTATATCCTGCTTTAGCTCATCCACTTCTGGCACTGCTATGGGAAGTCTGAACCCCTGATGCAAGTGGTCCCTTAATTTCTTCAAAGGAGCCCTTGCTTTGACCAATGCATCTCTTTGAGTCAGCCAGTACTCTGCGCTCTCGAGAAGGGCTCGAATTTTTTCTGCTTCTTGGAATCCTGCTGGAAGAAGGTCAGCCTCAGCAGCCAATATCCTTAGCTCGCTCATCTTGGGCCTTTCTCCTTCGCACTCTAGAGCGCCGCGAGCTTTGTCCATCCATGTTTCAAAGCGTTCCAGCGCAGCTGAAAGATTCGAAGATTCTGGCATTTCTACATTGAGAGCCTCTACTTGTGCTTGAAGAGACTTTAGGTGATCAATAGTAGCAGGACCAACAGTCTCATCAGCAGATGCTGAAACTCTTTTGACACGACGTGCTCCACTCTCTCTGCCACTAGGTAATGCAGCCCTTATTGCATCAGCTACTTTGCGCGCATTTTGCAATCGTTCGCGGAGAATCTTAGCTTCATGGATCGTCAGGGGAAGCCTCGTTGCCTCGTTTACAGCAAGCTCAAGTGTTCTTAGCTCAACCGCTGGGGCGTCGACATCAGAAAGGGATTCCAGTAAAGGCTTGTTCCTTGCTAGCCAATCAGTGCCTTGTGCTAGCAATTCAAGCAAGCGGTCAAAACCAGGAATGGTCAACCCTCTTGGTTTCGGTTTTCGTAAAGCTGCTTCTATTTGCTCCAAAGTTGGCTTTCCTTTTAGTGCTGCTTGAACTTCCTGTATAAGAGTATCTGCACCCTTGATCTCTGCAGCTAGGCTTTCTACCTCCTTAAAGCTATGCGACCCAATGGGTACACTGCCACCCCATAAATATTCTTCAGCTTCAATGGCAAGACGGCCTACTTCCTCAGATGGTGTAGCATATTTGAGGGCTGCGGTACTTGCTTCAAACCACAGTTCACATCTTTCGGCAAGTAACCCCAACCTTTGAAGGCAATCTGCCTCATCCTGAGCAGCTATATCTAATGTGCTGTAAGGTACTACACTATCCACCACACATGCTGTCCTACCACTGATTGGCGTTACTATTTCATCAGGGTCCAGTAGTTTACGTTTTTCTCCTACCTGAGCAATTTCAGTCATGAAACCAGCTAATTCTTCTAAACTATTATCATCTCCTGGCTCCGGTTTTACCCCTTTATGTAGACTTGTGTCGTTACCCTCTCTAGACACGATTCGGCTCATAACATCAGCGGCATTTTTAGAAGCTCGCTCTACTGCAGCCTCCAATCTTTCTTCATGCGCCTCAATTGCCTGAAAGTGTTCTCTACTTGTTCTTTCTTCCACAGCCGATGCGATGTCTTCCAGCTCTTTCAGTGAGTGACGGTACAGCAGAGCCTTATGCAAGAAGGGACAGTCACATACCAAATCAGCATGATGGAGGCACACACTGCGATTGGGATGAAGGCTACATTGCACTGAAGACAGATGCAAGTATAAATGACATATGTGACATTCGCCATCTTCTTCCTTATCATTAGACATGCGTGCTGATTTTCTTATGCCAAGATGCCAACACTTGGCACGGAGAATGGATTCTTCAGTGATCAATCGCCTGAGTTCCTTGCTCAGGTGATAGTCAGCCAGAACGGATGAGGATGTGTCCAATGCTGCTCGAAGGATGATTTCTTCCTGGGATATAACACAAGGCTTGCGATACAAGCGGTATCGAGCAGAGCTTGCAGCTGCAAATCGCAACCAATCTGGCGGTGCAAAATTGACTGCCTCTCCACAATTTAAACCCATAGAGAAACCACAGTGATAGGCATTTGGGAAGGTGATTATAAAAGTGCCAGCTTCTTGGGTCGTCTTGACTACTGGCACACCTGCATCTACCAGAACTCTGGGGCTTAGCATGCTTAGCAGCTGGAATAATAGGTCTGGTTGAGCCATCAATTGATCTGGCAAGGCAGCCCTGAATGCTGCTTCGAATGATCCTGCAGCATGCCCAGGTACACCATACCAGTGTTTAGGCGCTCCCCAGCAGTTGTAGTTGATGCTATAGAACATATGATCTTCTACGTGCCATGCAAATGAAGAGAACAACATCCCGACATAGACCCAAGGATGTGTAACCCCGGCGATGGCTCCATCTGTATACCTAAGAAGACTGGGATGGGCACCATCAACTCTGGGTAGGTTGTGCAAATTCCAAGGACTAGATGCATACGGTGAATTTGGATCCCCTAGAAAGGCAGACCCAACCTCTAGGGCATCTAAATCAGCGCCATAGAGAACTTCTGCAGCTTCCTCCCCGGCTTCAACCACGCGCCAAAACTCTCTCTCTCTCTCCAAAGGCCCTGCTGCTTCTGCAGCCGCATCACTGCCCCACCATCTACGTTCAAAATCTATACTAGTCTCTTCAAACTCTTCAAAGGAGTAATCATCTCCCTCCTGGAACGCATAGACATCAAACTCTACGGACATACAGCTCGGACAGATCCAATCGCCATTAGGAATATTCTCAAGAGGAGGTGAAAGACAAAACATGTGCCATCCTTTGTCACACTTGTCACAAAGAATTATTTTATCTTCTGAATGACCACCCTTGCAGTGTTCACAAACCATTGACATGATGTTATGAGGAACCTTGATAGCTTCCTTCTGATCAGCCTGAAAAGAGAAGGCAGTCTTAGTTGAGCAGTTGAACAGAAACCAAGAAAAGTAAAAGGATATAATATGCGCAGGATAATACCCCGATAAAATGCACGTGTTTGCGACGATAGGATCACTATATACGCCGAAGCAATTTAAAAATAATCTGATGTGCGCTGTGACAGATATCAGCCAGCTGCACCGGCGTCACGGCTTGACTGCAAACCTGATCTATTCAATTTCATGGTGACTAGAAGACTCACCTGTTGCTTGCTGAACTTCTTCCTTTTCTTTGGCGGTTGCACTGGCGCCAAACCAAGCATGGCACCAAGAATCTCCGCAGCTTCGTCCTCATCGATTGTATCCATCACTTCCTCTACCTTTGGTGCCCCATTAGATCGATTTAAAGCTTCATGATCACCAGCTGCGAGTCAAAGGGGGGAAGGGTAACGTCATTCGACCTGAGGAGGTACAGTTCAAATGTCCCGAAAATGCAGCCCCAGACTTTCATATAACACTTTCGATCTCTTGAGAATACTAATTGGAAGATATTCAAACAAGAAACTCGCCTATATTAAGCTTACCTAGAATAGCTGAACCAATTGGATGCTGGCCTTTGCTCCACTCTTCATACGCAAGTAAATACTTCTGATACAGGGTTCTAAGTCCATAGGCTGCGCTTGTGCCTCTATCAGGTATCTGCAGGTAGAAGTTGAATCGTTTATCACAATATCGTGTGTTCAGACAGGTGCCTCAACTCATTGATACTCATCGGGTGCTGTCAAGTCTTACCTCCAGGAAGTCTGCTATGCTCCGCCAACCCTTGTTGCTTGTAACAATACTATACCCGCCTCGTTTCTCCACCAGCCTAAACAGCTGATAAAGGTCTATTTCACGCCCACATAGAGATGGTGTTTTCCGCACACGGGCGTTCTTTGAAGCCAGGAAGGAGTTGTAGTCGTCCCAAAATGCTTTAGATGCTATACTTGTATTTTTGCACTGCAGAAGGTGCACAGATTGTAGCCTTGTAGGGAATTTGAAGTTCTTCTTGTCAATAGAGAATGGAGGATTCCAGCCCTCAGGAGGTACTATTTTTGCTATACCACTCGTTGCCTCAGCTTTGGGACGAATCACTTCATATATGTAGCGCAGCGGGTCCTTCCACTCCTCTTCAGACGGCTTAAAAACAGGTGCTAAAGGAAGCGCATCCAAATCATAGGTAGAGGGCGCTGGCTCTGTCATGACCAATTCCCCAATGTCTCTTCCCATTAAAAATGGCTCTTAAAAACTGTGAGCTGCAGAGGTCCTCGTGGTATATGACGTCAGGTCGGAGCTTTCCAAATTTTCATAGTGCATGCTCAGCATACATTTTAAACGCGAGCAAATGTTAAGCAGATGTCCCTGAACATGATCAGCAATCTAGTACTCTAGAAGTTGAATTGCTTCAATTTGTTGTAAGCCCGTCAGCCAGTATCTCGGGATCACTGAATCGGTGGATGTGTAACCTCGGCCTTGCTTTTAGAGTGTCTGCAGCATTTCTGAAGCATCGCATTGGCGTGCAACGCTCAGCTACCGCAAGGAAAACAAGTTTATCTGCTTCTTATTCAACGCAGGAACTTCCTGACTTTCAACATCACTTCAACATCACTCCAATGTCGAAACGAAATATCCTGGTTGCCGAGGCGGACTCGTACGATGGAGTTCTCATCGATGGAGATAACCTACCAGAATCTAGTGAAATATTTCAAGAAATGTTGAGTGACTCTTTGGCAGAATGGAGGGCAACGAGGCGGAAGGGCGTCTGGTTAAAAGTACCAAGAGTTAAGTCACAGCTCATTTGTATAGCTGTAAATCAAGGATTCGATTTTCATAGTGCTGAGCCAGGATATGTTTTGATGACAAAATGGCTCCCAGATACTGAAAATAAACTCCCCCCTGGTGCTTCACATCAAGTTGGTGTAGGAGCCTTTGTCATGAACGAGCGGCAGCAAGTACTTGTCGTGCAGGAAAAATATGGGCCCCTACGTGGTAAAGGCATCTGGAAGTTACCCACTGGACTAGTAGGAGTAGGTGAAGATATTACTCTGGCTGCAGAAAGAGAAGTTCTGGAAGAGACTGGCATCAAAGCCGTGTTCGAAAGCGTTTTGGCCATGCGTCAAGCTCATGCATTTGCTTTTGGAGGCAAATCAGATTTTTTTTTTGTTCTTGCACTGAAGCCCAAGGAGAGTCAGCAAAATGACATCGTAGTGCAAGAAGATGAATTGGAAGCGGCAAAATGGATGGATCTTGAAGAGTTTGAGTCAATTCCATTCATGGCCTCGAGGCCACTGTTACAACAGATAATGACTGTCTGCTTGAACTATGCAAAGACAGGCAAGGGTGGATTGACTGGGAAGCAGCTTTCAGAAGGTTCTAGAGACAGCTTATTGTTTTGGGGCGAGGAAACTCGTCAAACTGATGCAGAAGATACATGGATAGGTGTTGAGTAGGGAACCCCATAGCTGCACATGTGATCCAGGCTCGCCTATATGGGAGGGACCACCCATACGGCAAACACGACGCGCGACGACGCTAAGGAGGTGTCTAATCGAATTTAAATCGAATTTTATGACTGATTTTAAGCCTCGGAAACTATGACACTTTACTGTTTTCACGTTTGTTTCTAAAATTGCTGTGGTGTCTCTGCTTTAGTCGATTGTATTGGATTTCAGCTGTTCACTTGGATGCTAACCAAATAAGTATGCGGTCGAACATTTGTATTTACGCTGTAAAAATCCAGTGATCCACTTGTGTCAATGGATAGGGTATGCATATGCAAACGTGTATCACAACCAGTGTACCGCAGTACCTCAGCCCTCCCTATGTCCAGGAGAATTTCTTGCTGTATTTTAATAGGAAGCACCTTAAACAAGACACTGCCTGGTCTTTATGTTCCAGTATCATGGTTATTTCAATTCTCATCCATGCCAAGAAAGAATTGGCAGCAATATTCGTAGATGCACGTCTACTCGGCCCCCTTTTTGTCCTTGAAAATGTGGTTGTTGCATATTGGAGCTCTGTAAGGTCCCCATGGTACATCAGAAACCGGGGGAAGGTGCTATTCTTCATAAAAATTTGAAGACATTATGCAAATTTTAGGCTTTCCAGAACTGGTTCATCACACGTCTTTCCTGGTATCGCAGTTGGCTCAAGGCACTCAAGGCTGGCCCTCTTCCTTCAGCGACCCATGCTTGTGGCATTATCTGCAATGGGCTATCAATTAGATATGCAACAGCACCTTTTAGCACACACAACTGTTATCTGCTATTATATCAGCAATGTTATATTTAGATGTATGCAGGATTGCCAGCATCCAGCGCATCATTCGTTGTACGCTTCTGTGTCAGCTCAAGTGTTGCAGTCTCGACCAGGAAGTGTGTATTTTGCAATGCCAACACTGCAAGCGTGCTTCCAAATACACACTTTCTGCCTGGCTACCTTTGGTTTCATTCTCCCTACAATGTTACTGTGGCATTTCGAGCTAAAGGAAAGGAATGCTTTCTTTCATAGAAATGCAAAAGTTCCGGGTATCTTGAGCACAATAATTACTTCGTTCGGCATTTCCATTGGTGTGTGGCTAGTACTCGATGTTATCTGCATTATATGGTCGTTTGCACAGTAATTATAACAGTCTCCCTCTCATTTCATTGATCACTTTCATAATTTCTTCACATTCTATGCGCTGATCCAGATTTGACCAGGCCCTATCTTTGCTATTTGAGTCAGGGTGATACATTCTCACAGCGATCCGATACGCCTCTCGAGTCTTTTCATTTGAGGCACAAGGAACACCGAACACACAAAGGACAGACGCAAAAGAGGCTCCTACAGCTGACTCTACCACTGCAAGCTCAGCTTTTTGTTGTGCCACTGCCCTATAATAACATCTTCTTTCATTCTCCGCCGCATCCTTGTCAGGGACTGATAGGAGCTGTGGTCTTTGAAGCTGTATATGCTCCCTATCCCTTTTGGCCCTCTGGGCTGGGGTCTTCATAGAGTTAGTTCTAGCTGTAGCTGTAGCAGATGCAGCAGCTTTCCGCGCTTCTTCCAACTCGGGGCCACTAGGCATATTCTTTAATCTCCATGCCATGGCAGCATGATGCCATGCATCTTTTTCTTTCCTTTGTTCTTGGGGATCTGGGCGTGTCCATTCATGCAAGAGTTCTTTTGCCTTCTTTTGAATGGTCGTCTGTGATAAACCGGGTAATCTTTTCAGAGTCCTTAAAAGCTTTTTATTTCCACTCAAGTGCCTCTTAAATTGCCGAGATCCTGTAGGGTCAGTAAAAACAAAGCCGTGTGCCCCTGGCGAATAGTTTTGAGGTGTGTTCTTGAATGGGTCTCGATCGTTCGGTTTGACCTGTTTGTCTCCTGTTTCCACTACCATAGTTTTCTGTATAGCTTCATTTGACTCAATGTCATCCTCCTCCAGGAGAGATATCACTTCAATAACTCTTGACTCCGACATTGTTATCCGCCGCTTGGCCAGGGGAATATCATCCTCGCTATCAGGTTCTGAATCTTTTGACCCGAGCAAATCTTCCTCCCAGATAGAACGGTCTACAGGATTGCATTCATTTCTGGCTGGTGGAATGGGTTGATCTGGCGAGGGGCTGCTGGTCGACTCTAGTTGACAAAGCAACCCCTCACACAAAGACTTCGCGTCTGCGATAGTTGACAACGCTCGTTGTGCTGACGAGATTGCTCTCTGCAAAGAACGTTTTTAGTCGTAAACTACAATACCACTGCACGGTTAGTTTCGTTTCCGATACCTTGAGCTGGGCGCACGCCTCCCTTGCCTCCGAGAATTTGTCTTCTATCAAATCCATAACTGTTGAAGTCTAAGTAGTATACACTTTCAATATATTCGCTTCTTCATATGTAGAATTCTATAAAATTGACCTTTAAAATTAATATAAAATTAGGAAACAATATTTTCGATCAGTATTTGAGGGAGACCTCAGAGGTACCTATACTGATCACTCCAGACCGTGCAGACTCGCTGTGAGGGAGGGATGGTTTCGAATTAAGACGCCAATCATTGCGTTTTCACAACGTTATGTACGCTCATGCTTTCTAAGACTTACAGGAAACCTAGTAAGTGCCGTATTATACTCTACACGATCCTCACACTGCAACTATATCTGGACAACCCTCCCTCACTGTAGGTACGTAATTGCCTCAAGAGCGCAGGCGTCAGATCTGAGTCCATGACGGTTACTTTACAAAAGAAAAACAATAATGAGGGTCTCTTTGAGCTAATGGATATATCGGAAAAAGCAATAACCACAAGTAATAGTTGAGAAGTAGCGTCAAGTCTATCGCATGAGATCGTTACGCATATGAAGTTGAGATGAGATTTTGGGTATTTGTCCTGGGAGATATAGGACGCAGCCCCAGGATGCAGTATCATGCAGAATCTTTATGCTCGTTAGTAAGTGAATTGCCTCGCTCGCATGCGCTAGTCCAAGAAGCCTCACACGCGCTGCTCATACAACAACAGCCGCAGGTGTCTGACGTTTGCATCATTGGGTATGCAGGCGCCCCTCTCCTGAACAGCCTTGATAGATATATGGAAGCAGGCAAGCTCCATGTGTATCACATTCCTCATCTGCCTTCCATCTTCGCAAATCTACCTAAGAGTCTCTTCCTTCCTTTCAAGGCTATCTATCAAATTGTGGTGCTGCTCTGGATGTGCTTGATGATGGTTCCAACGCCCAACTACATTCTTGCGCAACTACCGCCAGCTATTCCTACCATGTTAGTCATGCATATAGCAGCAAGAAGACATAGAGCTAGGTTAACATTTGATTGGCACAACTATGCTTACTCTCTCATGGGTCTCACCTTGGGGAGGAGGCATTTTTTGGTGAGGCTTTCAGAGTGGCATGAAAAAAAGTATGCCAGTTCTGCTGATGGTGCACTATGTGTATCTAAAGCCATGCAGAAAGACTTGAGATCTAGATGGAATGTATCAGCCACAGTATTCCATGACAGACCTCCTGCTTTTTTTAAAAAGTCTACAGTCAGGCAAAGGAAAAATGTACTCAAAAGGCTTCATCTACATCAATGGCACTGGGATGATTATGTGGATGCAGGTGTTGTACAATCTTTATTAGATATGGAAGTCAATAGACCTGCAATGGTAGTAACAAGTACCAGCTGGACTCCAGATGAAGATTTTGGATCGCTCCTACAAGCAGCAATGCTTTATGATGCTGCTGCTGCAGCAAGTGGAGGCCAGCTCCCACGGCTACTGATCATTGTGACTGGCAGAGGACCACAAAGGGCTCACTACGAACATAGAATGGCAACATCCAATTTGAGTTATGTGGCATTTAGAACACTGTGGTTGGACCCAGAGGATTACCCACTATTACTGGGTGCAGCAGATATAGGGATAAGCCTACATGCCTCATCATCTGGGCTGGATTTGCCTATGAAGGCAGTTGATATGCTAGGAAGTGGACTCCCAGTACTGGCACTATCATATCAATGCATAGGAGAGCTGGTACAGCATGGTTACAATGGTTTACTATTCAGCTCATCTCAAGAACTATCCGACTACTTGAAAGACTTATTGATTGACTGGCCAGCATGTGAAGAACTGAAAGGATTGGAGCAGGGAGCGCTGGCTTTCAGCCAATTGAGATGGGAGGCATCATGGAATGAGACAGCTTTGCCAATGCTCATTGGAAGAAACGGTGTCGATGAATGAATGAATATATATATATATATATATATATATATTTGTTTGAACAATTATTCTTAAGAACTAGAAGAAACTGCGAATTAGTCGGGACTGAAGAAGAATGTCTTGCATGGATTAAAATATAGCAGTTAAGATATTAAGCCGAAAAACGTATTGCAATGGCCTTAAAATCTTCTAAAACAGATGGCTTACAGGTAAATTTTAAAACCTAAAATCATGCATGCAGTGCTTGTATACATTTATGTTGGCACAATTTCGCTTGCATGGACTTAAGGAATGCGATTTTCGTACGCATTTTACAGGTTTATACGATATCAGGAAGCAAGAGTATACCATCGTGGTTGTCGGACAAGAAAAAGAAGTCTTTGCAAAAAGACGAAGAGTACCGGCGGCGAATAGAACTCATACAGGATTTTGAGTTTCCTGCTGCTTGTCAAAGGATCAAGATATCCTCAAATGGCGAGTATGTCTTTGCAACTGGCTATCACCCTCCTAGAGTCAGAGTATTTGATGTTAATCAATTGTCCATGAAGTTTGAGAGGCACTTTGATTCTGAGATCATCGATTTCCAAATTCTGACAGAGGACTATTCCAAGGCAGCATTTTTATGTGCTGACAGATCTGTCGCATTGCACGCTCGCTATGGGACACACTACAGGTTAAGAGTACCTAGAATGGGTCGTGATTTGGCCTATTCTCCCTATTCTGCAGAACTGTTCATTGCAGCATCAGCGCCCGAGCTTTACAGGATCAGTCTAGGTGAGGGCAGGTTCATGGCAGCCTTGTCGACCAAGTCCCCAGCTATCAATGCATGCGGCATTTCACCTTGTCATGGGTTGTTGGCTTGCGCTGGAGAGGATGGTATCTTAGAATGTTTTGACCCCCGTCAACGCAATTCATTGGGCTGGCTGGATGCTGCTGGTGCAGCTGGAGGTCATGGTCAGGGTTTGACATCTCTCAGATTTGATGATGGCGGCATGCACGTCGGAGTTGGCACTTCAGGTGGCATAGTCGCCATTTATGATCTGAGATCGCAGCGTCCAATGGCAATCAAGGACCATATGTATGATTCCCCCATCGTCGATCTCAAGTTTCATACAGCCACAGCGGGCATAGCAGGTAGTCAACTCGTCATTTCTTCTGACAAACATGCAGTCAGGATTTGGGAAGTAGACTCTGGCCATGCTTTAGCAACCATAGAACCCCCTGGAGCAGGCATCAATGATGTTTGCACATGGCCTCATAGTGGTCTGATTATGATAGGTGCTGATTCTCCCAGGGTGCACTCATTCTTTATTCCGTCTCTAGGACCTGCTCCTCCATGGTGTTCATTCCTAGAAAATCTTACCGAGGAGCTAGAAGAGAATGCAAACCCAAGTGTGTACGATGATTATAGATTTATCACCGGATCAGATCTGGAAAAATTAGGATTGACCCATTTGATAGGGACCCCCATGCTCAAAGCATACATGCATGGCTTCTTCATCGACAATAGACTTTATAAAAAGGCTGCTGCTATTGCAGAGCCTTTTGCTTACGAAGCATACAAGCAGAAGCGAATTGCACAGAAAATGGAAGATGAGAGAAGGAGCAGAATTGGTATTGTAAGGAAGCTGCCCAAAGTAAATGCCTCAACCGCTGCAAGAATTATTGCGAGTAGGGATGATGAGGATGATGGTGCAGCTGCAAAGAAGAAAAAGAAGGCAGCTAAGAGTCTTCCCAATTTGTTAGAAGATGATAGATTTGCTGCCATGTTTGAGAATCCAGATTTTGTTGTTGACGAGACCAGTAAAGAGTACAAGACGCTCCATCCAAATGCCGGTGTTGACGGCAATGACCGCCCTGATTTGGTCGCAGAACACTTTGATGAGTATTCAGATGACGATGACGCAGAGGAAAGAGCCGCTAGGCAAAGAAGAAATGAAAGAAGTAAGAAACTGGAGCAACCTAGGCAACCGAGAATGTATGCTGCGAAAGATGGCACATCAGCAGATGCGTTTATGCAACGGAAATCCCTTGCAGCAGAACGAGACATGCCTTTGGGAAAGCGAGCTACGTCCGCCGGAGCAAGACCTGTACAGGCCAGGGCTGGAGGTAGTAGAGAGTTAAGTTTTGTCCCTCGTCGAGGTCCCGACGGGAATGGACACAGTAGGGGCCGGGGCCGGGGAGGCAGCCGAGGCCGAGGAAGGGTTAGAGGGAGAGGGAGAGGTAGAAAGTGAAACACGTGCAAAGTTTTTTCTTGCAGCTGGAGTGAAATTAAAGTTTTATTTCCGCAGCACAAATAAGAAATTCCTTCATTTCATTTTGCACCACTTCATAAATGACTTTGTAAGTGTTGGTTGCTGAGTGGGGTTGTCCTTGATCAGCTTCGCCCCGATTGAGGGTCACCTTTTCAGTCAATAAAGCTGTGATGTAGCCTTTTCTTCCAGATGCTGAAATGTCAGTTATGTGAGCAGACTCTAATGCGTGGGAATAGGACCACCCTTTGGCTTCGACACCCTTTGCTCGATCTATCCACTGATCTAAAACACGTCCAGTCAGCACAGAGTTTAAATTACCAATGTCATGAGAAGGCCCCATTGCAGCTGCTTTTGCGCGCTGCCATTTCTTGAGCAGAGCGACGGCTTGCTGCGATGTGGGCAATACTTTTTGCACAGGGGTTTGGACTGCAAGAATGTTTTTTATGCCTTCGGGCAGAGACGGCACAGAGATCCGCTCATTTAGTGTTCCAAACGGCTTGATATGTAAAGCCACAGCAAGACTGGTCCCCACCATCACAGCTGTTACAAGGGCTGTCAAAGGAACCATGGGTCTCTTGTTTGAGTGAGTCACCACAGGTAGGTCCTCCACCTCACTCGGTAAGGCCTCTGAAATCTCAGTTATTTTATGCCTCAGCATGGCTGTCAGCATGTCGCCATCCTCATCACATTCCTCCTCAGACGAGGTCGCATTTGCAACTATATTCTCAAGCTTCTGCTGCTGCACCAGTAGTGAATGTGCTCCTTCTGAAACAGCAGGCAGTACTTCTTCCTTCTCGCTGTGCACCAACAACTGCACTTCTGGTTCGTCCACAGTGATAGGTCCGGACAATGGAGCAAATACATTCCTGAAAACAAATGCTGGCCATGAAACAACTCCTTTAACCAAGTTTACGAATCCACCATTTGTGAATTTCCCTTCTGCAAGCAAGGACAACTGACGAGTGACAGCAGGATCCTCAAACCACGATTCAAGGTTGAATGCCCCATGATATGCGCGCTGTCGATAGCTGGCTATGGCCACATCCTCAATCCACCTCTGGGCCAGGATGCACATACCTGGTAGCATATCTGATCGGTCGGGCGAATTGCTTTTCACAAATATGGCAATCTGGCGATCACATTTTGGTTGGTAAGCATTCAATCCCAGAGCACTCTCCGCACCTTGGGAATCGCCCAACAACAACTTGCACACAGCAGTTGCAGTCGCTCGTCGACTTCGTTCTTCAGCAGCACGTCTTTGCAGCTGAATTTCTGGAAGGCCTTCAGGCAGAGGGGCATCAGCTGCAGCCTCCAGAATTGCGACAGCTTTTGACAGCTGACCGGGGCATTTGATATTGACGGCATCCGCAATATATGCCAACGCCACATTACACATTTGAGGTGATGTTAAGGCAAAAGACTGGCCACATCTTGTGTACAATTCGATTGCCTCAGCTGCAGTGATGGACCCATTGAGACATTCTGAATATGTTGGGCCAAGCGAGTGCAGTATGTTCTTTACGAGAGCCAAACCATGACCTCTCTGATCCTCAGCCTCAAGTGGAAGTGCAAGCAACTCTCTGGCGAGAGGAGGTTCCAACTCAGCAATGGCCTCTGTTATTTGTATTCTCAAATCTGGAGCAGCATTATATCTCTTCAGCAAATCACGAGCGACCTCGAGCATTCCAGTCGCCTGTTGTGCACTCTGCTTTTGTACTTGGGCTGCAATCTTGAGATGAGCCATGGCAGTTGCACGTGCTACGTCTTTTGTTAAGGATGATCTACGATTAGTGGCAAGCCATGATTCTCCCGTAACAATGACGGTGGAATACTCTCCAATTTCTTGCAGCAGAATGAGAACTCCAGGTACATATTCAGAGGGTATGCTTTCAGAAATATCTCCTACACGCATGCGCTCATCATAATCCCGTCGGAGTGACTGACTAGTGAGGGTATTGACAGCCCCTTGTAGCACAGCTTGTCGAGCATCTAATGCCTTCTTGCTGTACTCGTCAACGTTCTGTGCCGCATCCTTCATGCGCCTGTCGTAAGCTCTAAAGACAGACTCAGTGGTCCCGAACACAGGAGATACATACAAAAGACGGTAAAAGTCTAATGGTAAGGGGATCATTTCTTGTTTCCTACGCGATCCAAGAAGAGCATTGCATACACTCGGTCTACTCCTTAGTGTCCTCGCAGTTGGCATTCTTGGATGCATAGTATTGATCAGCGAGAGATTTGGTCGCATGTGTGTCCTGTAAAGATATAAATCAACTGTTGTCGGTCAGAGTAATGTGTAAGTACTGGTAAATATGAGAAAAAATAGTCGCCTTTACAGCAATGAATCAATCTGAATTCAAATGCGCCTTTTCCCGCCAATTTTACACATTTATGTGCCTTTAAAACAGCGAAGGAATTCTATGGAAATCATACATCCATTCGGTATGTATCATGGATTTATGGGATGTTGTAAGAAGTTCCCTTACGAAGAAGGAACATTCAGAGTATAAAATCAAAGATGCAATCTCTGAACGCGAAGTTACTTTGTCAAAATTCCACGACATGGTGTGTGTGAATTAAAGGTAGATCACCGGTACTAATCTCACAATAATCAATGTTCTTCAGGTGGCTAATGTCTATGAATGCCTTCATCGACCTGACCTGCACTCAACCACCATCGTCGCTTTATTTATTCCGATTTCAGCAGAGTTCATAGCGTCTGTCATGGCTTGTGTACTGCAGGGCTATATATTTCTTCCGTTAGATACACAATTGCCAGCACACAGACTTATTGATATCCTAAACAAAGCCAAACCCTCAATCCTCCTGCATGGACATGAAGTTCCAACTGCTCGCTGGGAGACAGTACCATATATCAATGTCTGTGAAAGGCATGGGAGTGATGTTCGTGCACTACCTAGATGGCCGCCTAGAAGGTTGCAAGATGTATCATACATATTACCAACTTCTGGTAGTACAGGGCGCACGCTATTGGTGCAGGGAACAGCACAAGGTATTGTCAACAGATTATTGTGGATGGAAAAGCACTTCCCAATGTCAAAAACAAACAGCATTGTTGCTTTCAAAACATCCCCTACATTCGTGGATAGTATATGGGAGGTGTTTGCTCCATTAGTATTTGGTGTACAGACAGTCACAATCAGCAGACACTGTAGTGTGCTCTCTGAAAGTATAGCTCAGCATAGCGTGACCCATTTGGTGGCAGTGCCTACTGTATGGGCCATCCTTTCTACATTTCCTCAAAAATTAACATCATTGAAACTAGCTGTGAGTAGTGGAGAGATACTTTCCCCCAGACTCGCAAGGAAATTAAAGTCTCTGCTACCAAAAGATACTGTACTATTGAATATGTATGGTACCACTGAGGCGGCTGCAGATGTTACATGGTATGAAGTTAAAGATACAAAACCTGATGCTCACTACATACCAGTCGGTAAACCTATAGACAACATGTCAATTCACATAGAAGCTGATGGGGAGGTATGCATTGGTGGCATTGGATTAGCCAAAGGATACCAAGGGGATCCAGAAGCTACGAAATGTTTTTTTGTGGGAGATACATTCAGAACAGGAGATTTGGGATTCTTCAACGAAGATGGCGATGTATGCATCCGTGGCAGAAAGACTGCATTGCAAGCCCTTGTGAATGGTGTTCGTGTGGATTTGACTGAAGTAGAAAGTGTTCTTCTGAAACATCATCGAGTCATTTCTGCTGCTGTCAGGTGTTGGTCATCTACAAGCATGGTTGGTTATGTCGTCACAGCCCATAACTCTTTGAGTGACATAGAATTATTAGAGTGGTGTGGTGTGTATTTGCCAGATCATTCAATTCCTTCAAGCATCCAATTTTTGTCAGAAATGCCAATGACATCCTCTGGGAAAGTTAACAGACATTGCTTGCCGAAACCTCTTCCAATCACAAGTGAGTTTCAAATAGCTCAGGTGTTTGTTCGAGCATTGAAGACAGGTCTTGAGCCTACATCAAACATCTTCCTATTTGGAGCTACTTCTATAACTGCAGCGCATATTGCTGGCATGCTTGATATCCCGATTGAAATTCTTTATCAGTATCCAACAGTCAGAAGTTTGACACAACATTTGGACCCATCGCGAGCTCTCACCCATGTTGAAACACCATCGGTTTTTCCAGGTCTATCTGCTGACAATCAGTTGCTGCTGAAATGGAAAAGCAAGGATTACAGTTCCTGCTTTGATGCACCTGTTTTGCTGTTGTCACATAAAAAGTGCATCCTTGCATCAACGCACTCTGGACTGCTTGTGTGTCTGAATGATACAACTGGTGAAGAAATATGGAGTTTTCAAAGTATTGGGCTAAGAAGGGCTTTTGGGCCTATAGTATATGATAGCACTACATTCGTTGATACCACTGATGTGGCCGTCATAAAGAGAGCCTACCATGGTGGCACACCAATCAGCACAATGAAGCTAGAATCAAGGATAACATGTAGGTGCACAGTAAGTGATGAAATTGTATGGGTTGTTACAGATGATGGAGTCCTCCACATACTCTCACCTGATTTGATAGAGATCTGTGAGATTGCTCTACATACCGGGTGCACATGCCCTGTGTTACCTTATCCGGGCTCCATTGCCGTCATCTGCATGTTGAACGGAGATGTCAGATGCCTACATGCCCATCTCCAGAAAAGAAAGGTAGAGGAGGTCTGGACTGTCAATGTGGGTGCTCCCATTCATGCGCCAGCACATCTTCAACGCAGTGCTGGCAAAGTGGTGGTAGCTACAGTCATTGGAGGCATATTCTGTTTGAATGTAGCAGATGGTACACTTTACTGGAGACATGAAATATACAATGCGACTGTATTCTTGCAGCCTGTGCTCATAAACGCTACAACTCTCATGATCGGTACTGCAGGAGGGTCACTCATAGAGCTGCTTGCTGAGAATGGGAATGAGATCAGGAGACAAGAACTTGGTCATCAATTGACTGGAATGGCCTCCGGGGAGATGTATACATATTGTTCTTGTTCCAACGGCTTGATATTCTTGCTACTAAACAATACCTTGGAGGTATTGGGAGTGCAACAGCTTGGACACGAAGTATTTAGTGCTCCAATGATTGGGAGGAGTGAGTACGAGATAGCCATTGGCTGTAGGGACAATCGTGTTTACATGTTAGAGAACCAGTGCAAGTAATCTGGAAATTATTCTATTCAGCTACATTCTCTAGCACTTTTTCTTCCTCTTCATTTGATGATCCATCACTCACTTCAGTAGAAGCCATAGAGAGGAAGTGTTCTAGAGGCGCCATTTTCTCTCTCAGAATCTTTGTCGTTTCTTCTAACTGAGAGAGGACAGCCAGCGTATCGCCCTCCATCTTTGTGACAATTGATAGCTTGGCTGGATCAGCTGCTAAACTTGGTTTCATTGCATGTAACTTAGCTAATGCTGCTTGCGCTTTGCTCAACTTCTCCTCTGCATCCTGCAGCTGTCTTCTATACTTCATTGCCGCGTTGTATTTACTTCTCACACCATTTCGAGGACGATACTTCTTAGAGCCTGATTCTGATGCCTTTGATCCTTTGGGTTTTTTCTGTGGTTCTCTAGCTAGTCTGAGACACTTCTTCATAATTCGTTCTCTAAACCAGGGATGACTCGTCCACCCTTCCTCTGCCAAAACTGCTCGAGCTTCAGCAACACGAAATGCATTCATTGCAAGACCACAGAATGCCTGAAATGAACCACCCCAAGCAGCTACCTCTTGCTCCTCTGCATCTTCACTATGAGCCAGTCTTTCCAACAATAGTGCAACCTGTACTTCTATCTCTTGTCGGGCATTTGCTTGATACACTTGAAGCGCAGCTCTGATTTTCTCCTTGGTGGAGTCTTTCATTGGACCCCTCTTAGAACGACTTTGACCTATCTTCTCACGTACCTCTGGCCTCGCCATTGCCTGTTTAGTACGTTCTGTAATTAATTGGCGTAATTCTGGTGCCATTTTTCTTCCTTTATTCCAAGGTACCTTTCCCTTATTCTTTTCACTAATTCGCTTTCGTCGGGCCAATTCTACTTCGGTTACTATTTCTCCCGCCCCTTTGGGTTTCAAAACTGGTACGTTTCCCTCTTTGTCTTTGTCAGAGATGCCATAGAGCATGAGGTCAGGGAGAGGTTGGGTCCTCTGTCGAGGAGGTGCAGCTACTGCTGCACAAGAAAATGAGCGGCCGCTCTGATGAGCAACCATCTGTCGAGTTGACCCTGTTTTAAATGGTAGCGTACTCAAGCGACTCTTATGGATGTTGTAAAATATCGAATTGATTGACGCAGCCTTCATTTTGACCCCTTCTCAGGCAAACTTCGTATTTGGCGATGCTCTGACAGCACAGGGAGTCGTGTTCACTAAGTTTTATTCCACTAATTTAGGACCCTGTATATGCAGTGATTGAGAAATCACTATTTCATAAGGCTTTTCAGCGCTAGAAACGACGAAAACAAAATATGGATTCGTAGACCGACTACGGCATCAGTATATCTGTCCCTCCCTGTTCAACTCTTGCTTTACGAATTGGACAAATAATTGTAAAGCAAGGAAGGGGCATACACATGCATAGCTTGAAGCTTTCTCGTGCCGCCAACAGTCTTGCTGGGGATCAATGGTGCCGACAGTGGAGCTCTCTGAAGTAGAATGTGAAGGCGGCATGACGTTTCTGCCACCCGCGGATCATCGGAGAAGGATACGTGAAACCGTACGCGATACATGTCCTTTCCTCATTAACAGGTAAACCTAAAGTATTAAAAGATAAGACGAGGCTCGATACAAGGTTCGATACAAGGTCTCGTACTGTCACTTCTTGGTAATTAAACATGTCTTCTAAGAGAGTGATACTTGTGGCTGTCGACGATTCAGATGCCAGTGTGACTGTTCTAGACTGGGTGATTGATAACCTTGTCAAGAGCGGGGACGACGAAATTCATTTGTTCCACGTAATCCCCATACCTATGCCTGAGATCATTGGCACTGGCTCTTATATGATGGACAGTGTTGTAACTGTGGATCCAGATCCAAAAGAAGATCTGAAGCATATTCACACAGCAAAGGAAATGATTACCCACCGCTTTCTTGCAAGACTGGCATCAAGGCAGATTCCATACAAGGTGGAAATTGTTCATTTCTTGACGGATAATGACAGCATTGGTGAGGCAATCTGCAAGAGATCGGAAGCATTAAATGCCAATGCAGTTGCCATGGCAAAGCATCAAAGAGGTAAAATCAGTGAGATGTTCTTGGGGTCTGCAGCCAAGTATGTCACCCAGCATTGCAAGCGCCCCGTTATCATCATACATGAGTAAGCTTCCTAGGAAATATCAAAGGCATTTTAAAAAGAAACCTCTCATTATTATTTTCACTGTGATTCACACACAATCTTGCTAAACATTCCCACAGTCTGTCGTTGGCATATGGCCGTGGATCTTAAAACGATATCGAACACTTCGTACTGTTTTGCTGAGAAGAATGTGGAAGGACCTACAGGTGGACCCAGCTCTGGAGGGACTACTATTCTTCTCTTGCCGCCTGGTTTCATGCTTTTTATTCCAACTTCAAACCCAGGTATGAGCCCATTAATGCCTAATCGAGTTTGTGCAGGGGCGCCCTTTGTGTAAGAACTGTCTATAAGTGCTGCATTCTCATTATAAGCAGAGTAATCGAATGTCACTTGCTGACCATCCTGCGGATAGTCTCCAGATCCTTCTACAAAGTCTTTATAATATAAACCTTCAGGGCTGACTTGATAACCATCAGCAACAATAGTCATGTCGTATCCATCCCTGAGAAAGTTTGGAAAATCTTCAGGTGCATTGTTTTGCCGTTGGGTTCTTTGATTAAACTCCAAAATCTTCTTTTGAGCCTGTGTAAGAGCATCTGTCTCCGAAACAGAGATCAACTGAATTGCTCCTTGGCCGTCTATCAGGTTCTCAGAAAATGCCGGTAGGGGCAATGTCAGTGCCAGTCCAACTCCCAATAGAAGGCTTCGTCTTGATGGACGGGGGCCCTCCGCACTACATTTGACTGTTCTGCGCTCAGATCTACATGTATAGCTCAGTTTATCTTGGTTTCGTCCAAGGGAGTGGTGGGAAGAGAAGCAGTATAGCGGATGATTCGATGACAAAACTGCTTCTGCTTTCAAACCAAATGATGCTGCTCTCATTGTGTAAATTCTGGACCCTTATGTAAAATATATTAGATTGAAGGTGAAACTCTCGAGATGAGTAAGTACAGTAATGATACGCAATCATAATTGGCAGCGGCATGCAGGTTTTGTCAGGGAACATGCAGAATATATCCACTTAGTCGAAATCATGACCGTATGTAATTCACAATCAACCATATGCTAAATAATCAGTAAATTGAGTTCAGAGACAAGATTATTAGTAGTAATTAATTGACAACGAAGATTTGTAAGAGCATGCCTTGGGTGATGAATGCTGTCCAGCTTCAAGCCTCGAAATCATGCCTATTCCCTGGACAGAAATTGAGGAGACTTACAGTGACCTACAGTGGTGATCGAGTTGATAGAATACGGAAGACGGATCTGCCAAATGCACCACCTGCACAGGCACCGCCACGTCCGCCTCCACCTCCCCCACCTCCTGAGGGAGAAGGATCATCTATGAACCAGGGAGTTGATAGACGAACACTTATAGGAGCCTTTTTTGGTGCTACAGCATTAAGGTGGGCATTTATAAAATACAATGTACCTGTTGCAAGCAGCGACACTACGAGAAATGTTACGGTTCTAAAAACTCAAGGTGGCAACCTTGTGGCAGCCACAGCAGACAGCAGCGGGAGATTATTTTTATTCGACAGACTTGGAAACATTTATTATGACACTGGAGATAGCAGATTGGGATTTTTCATCGTAGATACTTCTGGAGATATGTTTAACTTGTTCATTGACGAGCGAGGCTCTCCACAAAGAGCAGCAGTTGGAAATCTTGCAGAACTTAAAGCTATCAAGGTCTCCCAAATAGGTGGTGTACCAATTAAAGACCTTGCAAATAGCATAAAGGAATTAAAAGGCGGTACATTAATAGGTTTCCCTCGCATTCCCACCAAAAATGATGCCAATTGGCAGGATTATATGCCTGCTAATGCTCCGATTGAGTACGACAAGAATGGCAATTTTGTGAGGGGTCCCCCAATTTTGGAGGAGTTCGACATAAAATTAGAGCCTAGGAAGCAAGGCATGTTCTCAAATTTCTTCTCTACAAGGGGCAAGGAGGATGAAAAAGACTTTGATCCAGTTGTTGAGTTTTTACAATTCAAAAGAGATGACCTGGCACCTGTTAAGAAACCATTTGAAAATGTTGGCAAATAGCAACTGTAATAATGGTACTACTTTAATCCCAATGGTTTGACGGCCTCTATTGGTGAGTTCCTAATAAAATCTGCCCACCTACGGGGCATTAACTCTGAAAGCACAACTGGCTCGGTCTTCCGAGTCAACGCCACCTGCAATAGAAGAAAGAAGGGGGCTCAGTCTCAGCGTAGGAAAGCTTTCCATTGCTCTGGCAACAGTTGAGCCAGCTCGACTGGACCAGCCCCGTTCTCCAAAGCCACCTGCAATACAGTTTGCAGTTAAGCGCTTTGATTGAAATTAATATATCCCAAAATCTACAACGTACCTCTAGCGTAACAACTTCAAACAGTACAGACTCTATATGGACTCGAGATTTTTCAAGTTTTGGGAGGAGAGCAGTAGCAATGGCAGCCCCTTCATCTCTGCCGAGCCATACATTTTGAGAGACAGATGAGAATCCGTTTGCTACATCACCATATGTGAGTCCCAACCTATCTACTAATAAGTCCTTTAATGCAGCTACTTCTACCAATAGTTCCTTTACTGCCTCTGGCTTGTCCAATGACCTACATGCCCTACCAAACATACCAGACAGCAGATACTCAGACTGTGATAATCCATCATTTGAAGCTAGCTTCTGCAACAACCAATCAGCAATTCTCTCACACTCTTCTGGCCTTTGCCACAAAACATGCTGCAGCAACAAACAGTCATACTCAGTCAAAGATAATCTTCCATTGGTATAGGCAGCTACTTGAAGAAGCGCGACAGCTTTCACAAGTCTTCGATCAGAAACGTACACCGGCGGCTCACACTTCTCCTGTAAGAAGGCTCTCAGGTCGGCTATCAAATTGAGTACTGATGCTGGCACCGCAACACAGTCACACGCCTTGTGTTTGATCTCTTCAAAATCTTGAGGAGTTAATAAGGGTGAACCCATGGTGGTCTCATCATCATCACTGCTACTACTTGTCGTAACTCGTCCAGGATACCTCAGTGCCCGGGTCTGCCGTACACCACCATTTCCAAGCATTTCTAATAGACCGCCAGGGGAAACTTGACATACTTTCTTTCTGACTAAAAATCGATCATACAAGGCATCTAATTCTTCACTCTCAGGTAGCTCATTTGATGCACCCACCAAACAGACTAAAGGAACTCTCATTCTCACAGAGCCATTGTCAAACAGTCTCTCATTGAGCAAAGTTAACAACGTATTGAGAATTGCAGAATTGGCTTTGAAAACCTCGTCTATAAAAGCTACTGTAGCAGATGGTAGATAGCCTTCTGTTTGACGGACATATTTATCCTCCTCAAGAGCCTTCATGGACAAAGGGCCAAATAATTCTTCTGGGACAGAGAACCGAGTGAGAAGACGCTCAAAAAAAACACCTCCGCCTGCCAACCTTGATAGCCTCCTTCCCAACTCAGACTTTGCAGTCCCAGGCGGACCAATGTATAATATATGCTCCCCTGCTAGAGCAGCCAGAAGTAGAAGACGAACTTCGGTATCCCGTTCTATCAACCCCTCTGACATGGCTTCAATCGCAGACTCAAGCCTCGCCCTGAGCGAAGCTGCCTCATCTATGGTAGGCTCTTGATTGTTTTTAGTAAAGCCCTGCTTGGCTTGCTGAAGAAGATCTTGCTGTATAGAAATTGCTTGTTCCTTGAGTGCATCAAGCTCCTTCTTGAGCTCCCTCTCTCGCTCTTGGAATGCAGGTCCACCGCCACCTGTGTTTTCAGCGCGTCCTGTCTGAGAAGGTCGTTTGCAACGGTATGATACGCACTTTGGAAACTACCTTGGTTATCCGCTTTCAACCTTCTTTCATGCTGCCTTGCTGGAGCCCTTATCCTGAAAGAAGGGAATTCTGAAGTGCAGCGGGGGTTGCGTGATTGCGGTGTACTCGACCAATAAAGCACTGAGCGATGCATGATTTTATACTAGATTCCACTGTGACGGCATGTATGACATCGAATGCCGTAATGTGACTGCGATGCCCGACCTTTTCCTCACGGCGCAGAAATAAAGGGAGTCTGATCAAGTTATCATTACTGATGCAGGGGGTCTCCTATTAAATGACAAAATTCCATTAATCCATTCGTCCACCCAAAGTACAAAGGTCCGGTATATTTAGTGAAGTAGAATCATTGCTCTGTCATAGCCTCCAAGTCGAAGAATGCTACAGAGATCATCCCAAGCTGTTGTCCGAATCCTGAGGTTGGGAAACAGAGGTATTTCGTCACAAACCCTCCCAGATCTTCCTTATGACTACAATGCGCTATCTCCTGTCATAATTCCCGAGATTATGCAGCTCCATCACCAAAAACACCACCAAGCGTACATCACCAACCTGAATAAAGCCTTGGAACAATACGCTGAGGCTGAGTCCAAAGGAGATATCAAAACGATGATAGCTCTGCAACCAGCTATCAAGTTTAATGGGGGTGGTAAGTAGTAGGTATATTACCGGTTGTCGAGGATGCCGTTTTGACACCCACAAACATACTGTAGGTCATATCAATCATGCTATGTTCTGGGAAATGCTTTGCCCTCCCAAGGATTTTGTTCCTCCAGAAGGAAAGCTTGCAGGAGCAGTTCAAAACGATTTCGGATCTTTAGATACCTTGATTGAAAAGTTCAACACCGCCACTGCTGGTGTTCAAGGTTCAGGGTGGGGATGGTTGGGCTACAATAAAGATTTGAATAAATTGGTCATTGCTACTACAGCCAACCAGGACCCACTTCAAGCCACCACTGGCCTTGTACCACTCCTTGGTGTGGATGTATGGGAACATGCATACTATCTACAGTATAAGAATGTGCGACCGGACTATTTGAAAGAGATATGGAAGATTGTGAATTGGAAAGACATTGCCCAGCGTTATGAAACCGCCGCTAAGTGATTCTTGTAATGTAAAGTTTTTGCGTTGAGATAGACAGTGATGCAACATAATTCTCTTTTCTTTAGGGTGCTCATAAGTTGTTGTTTGACCTCAGGCTGCCAGAGGATAGTTAGTCCTTGTCTGCAGAATCATAAAAGTACTGAGCCCAAGTGCCTTTTTGAGAAGTTTCCCTGTTTCATCTGTTCAACATGCAACTAATAGCAGGGTTAGAATTAAAATCCGAGTTGACGCTGTGCGCAAGGTGCTGGAAGGCGGTGCCAACACACTCTTGTTCATTGTCGGGGCATTCTGCGGTCGACGTCTCTGTGGCTAAAAGTGCAAAGATGAAAATGAAACAGTACACGGCATGACTGCTTCTCATGGGGGCTCAAAGGAGCTGTCTTTTGTATTGGCGGTCGTTTTTGAAAAATAGAAGAACAAAGTAATCTCCTCTATTTTGGCAGGCATTTATAAAGTCACCGCGACACAAGGCTTTCCTTATGGTCGGACAAAGAAAGGGGCCAATGACGTGTTGTCGATCATCTAGGGACTTGGTCGCCTCAGTGGCATGGTTGCAATCCTTCAAGATGAGAAATCGATTCATATGATGTGAAGCTAAATTGTCCTGCAATCTCCAATATGGCACTTTAACATTTGATTACAATCATCTTGTTTTTGTCGAAGTTGCATTGGCAGCCAAATTTCAAACCATGCCTTGTGGAAGGGGTGCCGCTCGTCGTGGTTCTAAGGGCCCTGCCTTCTTCTCCATCTACGTAGACTTGTTGTGTCAAATTTCAAAGAGTCCCTATAGTCAATTTGAGATGGACAGAGATCTTGAAAGCTCTCTTTCTTTCGCTTTCAGCTCCACTTCCTTGACTGTCTTGGCACTGTCTTTTGGTGGAGGAGAAAGCGATCTCACCGCAATAAAAGTCCCCAACTGATTGTCAATCTGCCATACGCTCACTTTCCAAGTCTCTGCGTGATAAGTTGGCAGAGGCTGACTCGATGATGCATAATTAGAGGACATCAAGGATGCAGATGCATCGTAAGACCAAACTGCAGAGTCAAAGACACGCGACGGTTCGACCAGGTCTTCTCTCAGGCATATGTAGTCTTCTACGACGGGGACTAGAGGACCTGCCAAAACGACACTCCCCAATGCTACATAGCCAGGAGGAGGAACAGGATGCCACATTGTCACTGAACGTGAGCCATTAAACCTCCAAACCAGTCGGAACTCTTTGGGGTGCTGACTCACGTTGTAGTTTTCTGTGCCAACACTTTCAGACTCAATTTTGAAGCATGGCACAGGGGTGGGTGGTGGCTCCAAACCCAAAGCCACCACATCACCCACTGGCTGATATCCATTGGGTGGGATTGGCCTCCAAAAGCTCACAACTGGAGATCTGGCAGGATTGGTATGCCATGCTAGTGCAAAATCTATGCTTGGCATACTCAGTGGCATTTCCTCTGGTTTAAGAGTCGCTGTCCCTTGGTCATGTCGGGCAGTCCATTGCTTATTGCTCTTCAATGGATCACTATAGTATTTGGCCAACACTTTTTCTGATACTAACTTTATTTGGGATGCTTGCGGTGACTGGGGATAGCACACTATTTGATGCGCCAAACTTTCTTGCTCCATCGATCCTGGCCTGCCTTTTCTATGAAGAATCAAATAGTGTGGATGCTTAGCATCTCTACTGCTCCATTGCAACTCAAAGGCCAGTACATCATCCCAAGGTACGCTCCACTTCACCCCAGCTGGTGGAACATCACTCAAAGAGTACGGACCCAACTGACCGACTTCTGCCGCTCCATCCAATTCAGCAAATCCTGGAGCTGACAACATTTTCACAGATCTGTTACTTAACATGAGCACCCATTGATCCGGTAATACAAAGTGTGTCTCATATGCCTCCTGATTCAGGGATTTTAAAGCCATATTGCCAGCTGATAAGGTATTGCGCAGCAATGACTGACCAATGGCCTCTATCCAGAACAATGTATCACTACCGTCCTTCAAGAGCGGCATGAGTTTCCCGTCTCCACCAATGACACGAGGTAACCTCTGGCGAAGAACAACCAAGCCCTCGTTCCCTTTTGTACCCTTTCCATATTGTGCATCGTATCCTTCAGCGGCCACACTCATGGCATCCAAAGCACCGCTGACAGGATGCGCAACAGCACCGACTATACCCCTTGCCACTCCTCTGAAAGCACCCTCTATGCCTCTTTCCTTAGCTCCAGTAACAGGGTTTTGCACCAATCCCTTGACACCTCGAAGAAGAGAAGCACCAAAGACTGATGCTCCTTCTAGTAAGCCATCACCAACATCGGTAATATTGCGCTGCTGTGCTGTGGTGGCTTCTTCTCCTTCCTCTCTCCTTGAAGTCCTCACAGGTGTTGCCTGATCCCTGCAAATGTAAAACAATTTTCAAATCAAAATTTGAGAGAGGCTGTATATATATAAAACAAACAGTAATTCTTCCATCAAACGTACTGTGCAGTAGAAACTTTCCTAGAACCCTTTGCAAATTTGGCAATGCCTGCACTGAGAGCTCCCAAGACTCGAGACGCACCACCGACAAGACCAAAATTCCTGACTAGGGAAATTGCAACGCTAAATGCTTGACCTCGGAGTACAGACAACACATAGTCATAGAATGCCGACCTAAGCATAGACACATCGGAAACATCCAACCCTTTAATAGCCACAGGTGCAGCATGAAAATTTGCAAGATCCATGATGAGAGAGATGACGCCACCCTGAACATTCCTAGGTCTGGAAAGTGGATCTCCTTGGAAACTAATCTTGCTCCTCAACTTCCCCACTGATAACAATCTGATTCTCAACGGAACATCCATACTGGCTTGGTTTGATGCATCTTTTTGCATCTGATCTTGAATTCTCTGAACCATGTCAAGCGTCTTCCATACCAATGGCTCGTTCACTGCCAGCTGCACTGTGTGTGGCCATTGAACTATCATTGTGGGATAGAACGCACTGCCCCTGTGCGCACCAACCTGCCGGACTGTTGCAGCGCTGAGCAAAGGCAGTTTGCTTGAGGCATCACACGATGATAGCAGCACCGGGAAGCGAGTGCCAGGAAGTTGATCATCGACCTGAATCCTGCATAGAGAGCACCGAGCAGATGAATATGCTCCAGAAGGGTTCACCCCAGAGTTTGCTGCCAATTTCAAACCGGTCAGAGTAACAGTGAGAAGTTCTTCAGGATGACGATCCACCAGGGATATTTCCAGAGTATTCAGCTCGAAGACAACTTCCATGAACTGTGCCTTTGAATACGTAGCTCCACTGCCGCTTCCAAACAATGGCTCTCTGCCAGGTGCAATGCACAATACTCGATCTGTGCCACCACGGCCAATTGTCCCGATCAGAAAATCTTCCCCAATCCTTTCAAGTCCCTGGGGACTTGTCATAACTTGCTCCCAATACCCAATCTTGACAGTGCATCTATCGTAATGGGGCGAACTTTCCCCAAGCACCAACTCCTTTGGTGTAGCACGGGCACGGGCACTTGCCTCCATGAAAACAGGAGCATCCAACACATAGTTCTCAGTGCGCTCAGGAGTACCTCCCATTTCGATCTCAATGGGAAGGCCTTGAGTCGAATACTCCCAAACCCACCCGACTGCACTCCAAGGGGGTAATGTATGGAACGGGATACCATCAACATGTGCTTGGCGATACACAAGAGCAGTGCTCGTTCTATTTTCAAGGACATATGGGGGCTCACTATGCACTGACTGAAGTATGACATGCAGAACTCCCACAGCCCTCCGTTCTACTGCAATCCGTAATATCTTAGACTTCAATCCTTGATTATCTGTGTCTTCAGAGCAGGGAATTAAGACATGCATTTCCTCACCGTCCAAGTGCGATAATGTGACAGGACGACTCCAGATCGCATTTGGAGCATCCTTAGCCCTGAAACACAGGGTATGCATTCCTAGTCCAGCCATGAGATCAAGTTGCACGGGTTGGACATCAGCTGCTAACTCTATGACTTGTCCAACACATCGATCAGATGTTGCCTTTATAAATGATGTCATTCTGGAGACTGGGGTCTCTCTACTGTTATCAAAGGTTCCATAGTTGCCCATCGGCAAATAATCTTGTACTTGCCGATATGAAGTACTGCTTCCTTCTGGCAAGAGTACTCCCGATGAAACTTCTCCACCTTCCAATCTCCTACGGCTAAAGGACCTCTTACTAACGGATGGCTCGCTCTGTGAAAGTCCATCAATAACAGGCTTGCATAATAACAATTGCATTCCAACTGTGGTCCTGTTGCTCACCAAGACATGCGGTTCTAATCGCAAGATTGCACTCACACCATTCTCTTGCCAAGAAAGACGGGCAATCAGTTCATGAACGACGGATCCAGACATTGCCCTTATCAACAGTGGTTCAGTAGCAGCCTGTGCAGTTGAGGAAGCATCTCCATTGCCACCGGTAGCGTCCAAAATCAGCGGAGGCGTCCACCCTGATTTTCCAATTCGGATTTGGGCCCCATATTGTACTTTTTGCTGAGATGGGGCAGCAGCACTTGAGAACAATTGAGATAATGGAACTGAGACGAGCTCTAGTGACTGTGAAGCAATTCTCCTTCCTCTCAATTGCTCAAACTCTTCTAGACCAAATGTCCTGACCACCTTCAATTCCTGTTGCTGCTGTTCTCTTTGTGCAAACGTTTCTTTCACTGCTCCTCGTACCATGGGAACAGACACAATGGCAAGATCGACTGGCACCAAGGAAGCATTAACAACCCAAAGTGGAGCAATCAAACGCACTCGCATTGGGACTCCTTGAGCCAAAATAACACCTGGCTCGATGTCATCTGTAGCATCCGAGAGCCAGCCACCAAAACTGATATCCTTGAGCATATAAATTTCAGTTTGCAGTGTGCTGCCATGCTTTGTCAATCTAAATCTGTCAGGAAGCATCTTATTGGAACCATAAGAAGAGCCTCTTGATAAGCCCACAGGAGATGGCTCAGACCATTCATATCCTTCAACATAAAATGTGAAGCTCAATGGCTGTCTGACATCAGCCGTGTAGAGCTCAAGTGACTCTCCCTTGCCAAGATCTGCCGCTTGACGGTCAACAAGAGATCCCATGTCTTTCTGTTCCCAAACTAGTAAGCTGCCAGATAAGGGCAAATCATTCTTGATCACTACAGGCGGAGCAATAATTACCTTCCAATCGACTGATGCCTGAGCGTCTCCAGCATTCCTATGCAATTCGCTTTCAACAGTCAAACTGAACCAAAGAGTACTGGCAGCCAATACAGATCCAGCAGAGGCAATAGATTGAAGCGGTATACACATCAAAAGCTGTGTAACACTCTCATCCAATGCTTCCAATCGTACAGTATGCAAGCCGTTGGCACCTAAACTCCAATCATGAGTTCTGGCACTCTCAACCAGCGGGCGCACTTGAAGCTGCAGGTTTCTTTCTTGCCATATGAGGGGCAGTGGCAATGACTCACCAGGTTTGATTATGCCAACGACAGTGCGCTGCATCACCGTTGGAACTTGAGGGGGCAAGTGAGTGGACGACTTGTCTCTGCCACCCTTGCAGGCAGTTCTTTTCCTCACCCAGCGACGTCTTCTAACAGAGTCATTCTGAGTAGAGTCAGAGGACATAAGATGCTCCCAATCGATTCCATACCTCCAACCAGCTCTATCTCCTCCTCTGGACCGATCAAGTTCCCAACCCCCTTCCCATTCCCAACCTATTGGCGCATCCAGGTCAGGGAAATGATCATAATCTCCTGTACTTGTTGAATAGTGTGCAGGATCGGATGGTCTCAAATTTGTTGAAGACCAGCCTTTGTGTGCATACCAGCGCTCGTTCTCCAAAACTTCATCCTCCACCACATTGGCACCCTGAACAACCTCCCAATCAGATTCCTCGCTCACCAACACCAGAGACGCCTCTAAAGACAAACGTGTGGTATTGACTACCTGGCACAGGGATCTCAAGACTTCTTTTCTGGAGCCGTCAGGAAGTGTTTCTTCTTCAACCACCAAAATTTGATGACCAATCCTTAGAATTGAAATGCCACTAGTCACATCGGCAGTGGGTAGAACCGTCCATAGTCCCTTGCTGGTAGGCAAGGAAACTGCCCTTTGACCTGCTGTGGATTCTTCACCCTCCTTACTCCACCGTAGCTGATTCTGATACTGTCTTTGGACAGCATATTCCCCTTCAAGCTGGATTCCTTCATCTTCAACCTTGAAATGGTGCAACACTTTATTAATCGTCCCTTCATAATCCAAGGACAATTGCATGCAAGCAACTGGAACATCACTGAAGGCAGATGCAAAGACTTGAAGAGATAAGAGCAGCTGCTGCTTGCTTTCCTCTACCGTCAATGGAAGAATGAGTCTCTCAGCAAAGACTACGTGTCCCTCTGTTGCAACAGACACAGCCCTCGTTCTAACTCGCAACCCATTTTTATGAAGAATCTCTGCAGCGCAAAAGTAAGTGCCTCCAGATGACACGTTGATCGATTGGATATCTAGAAGGACTAAGACGAGAGGCAATGCCTCTGTGCTTGGTAACTGCTCCACTCCATGTAGAAATGGATGCCTAGCAGTAGGCTTCATAATCATAACTGGTTCATTGCTTGCCGGTACAGATACAAGCTCCAGACGACCGCCATAATCCAACTCCATGGCAGCATCAACTCCCAAAAGATTCACAACTTTGACAGGTATAGAACTTCCATCTCCATTTAACATTGCTCCTCCTTTCTTACCACTTGGATGCTCCAAGAACGTCCACTCCTCTATGGCATGAAGGATGTTGGTGATGGCATTGGCGGCCATCGTGGTATAGACACATTCATTGGATGCCTTGATACTGGCATGTATGCCTGGTTCAATCCCACCATCTGATTCCATGCTATAATTGGCATCGCACCTCGCAATGACATCCCATGGCTCTATAACTGGCTCCCAGTGCCTAGACCCAGGGTTGTATGACCACATACCCAACCTTAGACCAACATACGCTTGGATAACATCCTTACTAGGTCCATGCACGCCTGCTTCTATTGCACCGAGGTCCATATGAAGCACTGGAACTCTTGCAGTATTGCATACCATGAGGAAGCTAGGGCCAGTGCGCACTACGATGTTCACTGAACCGCTGGTCTCAGTTGCTTGCGGTGCTGCATCATCATGCTGAAGGTCAGCATCAGACCTCAATGTATAGCACTCAGACCCCTTTGGTAAATATGCAATAGTGTCAGACGGCAACGCAAAGAAAGTCTTGAAACGATCATCAATAACCCAGGTAGACAAAGGATACATTCCTTTTGGGCTCCGCTTGATAATTTTCAATGGATGGCCGTGAAGAGTTACTGGGGATGCTAAATCCGATCTCAAACATCTGGCAGCGTTCTTGGATGGCTGTTGGCCCACTGAAGCTACATACCCAAGAGAAACGTACCCCGGTGGAGCTACTGGCTTCCATATTAAAAGCCGTAAGTCATCTGAGGCAGTACTGTCTTGGTAGACAAGGTCATAGCTCCGTGGAGCAGCCAAGATTGAATGTCCTGCTTGGTCTATTTCTTTCACAATGAGGGCACTTGGTGGTGGTTCCAATCCACACACAAGGCAATCACCCAGCGATTGATACCCTAAGGGTGTGACTGGTCGCCATATTGTGATGCCTTCACCATTTGTTTCTTTTCCAAAGTCTGTCCAAATCCTACGAAAATCAACAATACTAGCAGTCAAACCCAAAGTAGAATATCCAGAAGGTGTTGAAGTTTGTTTCTTCTTCTGTTCCTGAAAATTCTGATACAGACGTTTGGGGCTCATCTTGGTGACGTTATCGGCACCAACCGCTCCCATGGCAGATAGGGCTGCTGGTGAGACTCCCAACGGAGATCTGAAATCAAAATAGTTCGGTGGTACCACCTTGTTTGCAGTGGCATAGAATGTTGCAACTGAACTATCGCTCATCCAAAGAACTGTATCGTCGCTAACTGAAACGGCAATGTATTCGCCGGCCGCAGAATTGACCAAGCATCCTTGATGAATGCACGCAATACTCTCAATTGGTGGAGCCTTAGTGGCAGAGATGCTGACAATATCACCCAATGCAATGTATCCAGGAGGGGGCATAGGTCTCCAAACAGAGAGCCCAGCTGTTTCAAATGTATTCACAAGCTCAAAACTGTTTGGGAAGACAGCTACACCACTGTTCATTGCTACAGTCAATACTTCAAATGCTGGTTGGCATGTATTTGTCACAAGGATGTCACCCAAGCTTGCATATCCTGCAGGTGGTTGTGGTCTCCATGCACTCAAATTCCAATCAAGCGCACCTAATGTGTGTTCATCACCACATGTATCAGAACACCAAACTCTTTCAAAAGTGTTGCATGGGGCCAATGGCTTCTGCACAGGCGGCTGCAACAAAGGGCCAACAGCACTGTGTACCATCTCTGTTACCAAGGCAACAACATCAGGGGTGAGAACTAACTTCACAGATGTCAGATCAAGCTCCATATTTGTGTTCTTATTCAGATCAAATGACAACCCTAATTTGCAAGGAGAGAGCACCATGTTCTTCTTACTACCTTTCAACTTCTTCAAGCTTGCTGCACCTTCTAGGCTATCAATGGTTCGGGTGTCAACCCGGATGCCATTAAGCTCAAGTGACCCTTTCTGGCCCTGATCCAGAACTTCATAACTACCTTGAACATCCAGTTTAGCCACCAGCTGCTGGGTGCGCTGCTGCTCATCATATTGCATAAATTGCAAGCCCATACCTGTGCTCACAAATGAGATCTTGAATGTGCTCTTTTTCTGATTGTAAGCTGGAATCTGCTCAGGTTGAGTGCGTGTAGGGGACTGTGGAGCTAGTGACAATGTTCCACTGGGACCTGGAGACATTGGCATTATCTCATGCACTGCTGCAGTCTCAACCATTTCCACGCCAACATCGGTAATAAGTTGAGCACCTGGACCCAGTTGGAGACAAGCTGACAATGAAGCAGTATTGACAACCTGGACATTACTGAGATGCAAGGTCTTATGAGCCCCAATGATGATCAAAGGAAGCACTTCTCCCAAGCTATTTCTTGAAGGAAGCACAAGTCGATGACCACCGCCATCATATTTGAAGATATCTCCACATAGATTGTCAGCCAATAAGCGGCACGCTGGCGACAGGAACACGTCACGCTCGGCCACGTACGTCTTCTCGTCCAACAACACATCCAAGGAGTAATAAGGCAAAGTGCTTGCACCGAGCGCCAGATCAGGGAGGAAATACTTAGTGAGGGCAAAAAGAAAACTGAGCTCCGCCTTAAAGGTGGGCTTTTGCAGAATTATAGCCAAGGAGTGGTTAACCATGCCAGGTGATGCCTCCCATTCCAAAATCAGGAAACTGGCTTTATTGGCGCTTGAGATCACCATCTGCTGATGCTGAGGAGTATTGCGCCTCAGATCCTTCGCCTCAACTCGAGGAAGACACGCTGCTACCTTCATTGAACCTGTACTGTCACTTGAAAATGCTACATGGAGATCGGCTATCAAGAACTGGGAAAGCGGCTGAGCTGTCGTTCCTGCTACGCCTTCCATGTGTCTTGATAGATTAAGCTCAGCACTGTCCAAGTCCAAAGAAACTTGAATGCCAGGAGAGGCCTTTTGGGTACCTGGCTGCTCAGTCGAAGATGATCGTCTCCTCGCCAATCCCTCTTCCTGTCCAACTTCTTGAAACTCAGCCAGAGCGTGTTCCGCAATCCATTCAGCACTTTTGGGCACCCTCAATGGCTCTGCAATATTAGCAGCTGCAACTGAGGTGACTAACATATATTCTTTGTCCGTGATTGAAGCAGCAATCACTGGAATTTTAACCTTTAAATCAAAGCTTGGAAGAGCGTTTGTCTGTCTCAGCGGTCTATGCCAATGCAGTTGCCAACCCTGCGCATCATTATGAATGACATTTTCACCCCTCACTCCTTCCTTTGCAAATGTACAACCCACACCAGTAAATGTCACCATGGCTTGCTCGATCAACAACCCATTGTCATACACAACTTTATTGTGCAGCTGAAGCATTCCCAGATCTGCTTCAACACTGTCCATGCTGTCGGAGGATCTTGGCATTGAAATGATAGGAGCATTCATCTCAATATCAAACACCACTATCAATGGAGCATCACTGCTTGATTGAATGGAGACAGTCGATTGACTCGATTTTTGTGACTCATGTGGGGCCTGTATCTCAGCAGGTCTCAAACTCAACATAACTGACAGGTACTGCAGTAACTCCTGAACAAACCTGTGTAGGTAAACAATCCGTAGTTCAGAGAGCGCCAAATTCACAGCATAATACTCCAAATCTTTGGGAACCCTGTCATTTTCTGAGTTACTGTCAGAAAGGCAAGAATTCACTTGTACAGAAATAAGAGATGCTGTACTGCCTTGTCTCAAACCAGCTATTTGTCTATAAGGATGACCCTCGGGAATAGAGCAATCAAACACCTGTATATTGCCCAAAGATGCATCTATATGAAGAGTACTGTCTGTATGAACATCCAGATGAAAACTAAAATCATCAACGCTACCCTTTGCAAGTGATAGGCACTCAATACCCTCGTAATTAGCAATAAGGTGAAGACCTTGGAGTGCAACATGAAGAGAAAAAACCTTTCTGTTACCACCCCCACTTGCGAGCAGCAGGTTGGCACCCAAACTATCACCCTCTAGATAGTGATCTTGGCTCTGAACTTCATCATTACTTGAAGGCATTGCTGCCAAGCAATCAAATAGGAAGCCTATGATTGAAGCCACCGTAGGTCTGTTGCAGAAGAAATAGAGCCTGTTCAACGAGACCTCCAATAGAGTATCGACACCTTGATAGCCAACATGGTCCGGTTTGGCTATTGATAAAGAAAACTCTGCCAATGACGTATTGTCTCCTTCACTCTTCAATAGATGCTGACAACGACCAGTCAAGGGACTGAGAAGCAGGTCTTCGATTTCAAGTGCACCCAATGAAGTATGCATTTTCAGCCCTCCCGAGGCTTGAAGGCTCAATTGTGCAGCACCACTAGATGCACGTACAATAATCAGACCTACCTCTCCATCAATACATCCTCCGCCAGTATTGTCAGGCAAGGAGGTGTCAACATCATAGGCCCCTTCGTCTGGTGGCCACCATTTGCCACCAGGACCTCGTCCACTTCCATATATAGCCAATTCACCCAACTGGGCTTGTATTTCCACCGTTGTCATCCCATGCCTCTGTTCTACATCTCCACTCAGAGTTTGCTCGCTTGCAGCAGACCTAAATGTTGTTGTGTCTGAGGAGGCATCATCCCATTCAGAAGCAGGTTCGTCAGCCACAAGTTGGAGCATGGATTGTTGTGAACTTAATAAACGTCTATACCATAAATCAGCATCCTTGTCAGACTCCAGTTTCAGCAGCACTGCTGATGGGTCTTGAGCCAATTGCTGAAGATTACTTGACTCAGAGCAAAGGCCTATCACATTTGTACTCCCTCCAACTGCTTCTGGAGGTACATGAACTATTTGTATGGCAGTGCTTGCATTCCACAAAGAGTACTCTGCTATGGGCTTCTTGCACTCAGCGTTTAGATAGAGACCTAATCTACCTTGATAGACAACCCCATATCGCTTACACCATATTGCATGTGTCTTTCCTATGCCTGTCCAAGTAAGGACTTGACAACATCCATCAATGTCTGAGTGCTGCTTCCAATTTTGAATCGGCTCTGCAGACTGCTCTCGTTTCCCCCCTGACATGGAAGGAAGTGCTGATTCTAAAACACTCAATAACCGCCCTAATCTTGCAGGAGAAAAATGGAAATGCAGTTTAGGGATGCTCGGTAGGAGCCTCAAAAAAGGTCTTGCAGGGTCCATAAATCGAGCGACTTGAAGGCCTGCTGTCATACCACAGCGTTGAAGCAAAGGTATCCTGTGAGCCGAGTTATCATCACTCCAACTGAATGGCCCGTCCAGCAAGTATGCAGCAACATCACTCCCAGTGAGTTTCAAAGCCTCATACAAGGCTGCCTCATCTTTTGAATGATTCATGTTTGCATCGCTTTCAACCACAAAGCGACCCAAATCTATTGCCAAAGTCAATGGCTCATCAGTCCTGCCTGTGGATGGAATGGCTATTTTTGGGGCGTCCAAAGCTAATCTAAGATTAAGTCTAGGTTTAGTGTGAAGAGCTGACGCAGCATATGCCGCTGCCAACCTCCGAGCTCTCTCTATTTGAGTGGTAGCTGTTGCACTGAGGGAAGTGAAGTCCAACTCCCCTTCTTCTCTAGAAGCCTTGAAAAACTCAGCGACTCGCTCAATGGTGCTAGCAGTATAATAAACATACGATGGTGTCAATATAACATCCAATGCTTCATCTGCACTGCCATCCTGAGGGTTGTGCACAAACTTCAAAGAGAATGCCAGATCACCGTCAGTCGTACCACCACCACTGCCAGTTTCTAAGAAGACACCCTCTGGACTATGTACCCCCATGGCAGTCACTCTTAAGTTCACAGAAAGAGTTTCTGGATATTTATCAAGCTCAACGTTGATACCATCTAAACCTCCCTTCAACACTCTACATCCATCATGTGCACAGAGTATTGCAGAAGCAGACCCAACTTTGGCTGATATCCTTGTCATAAGCGTATACGGAGTCAAATCTAGCTGTCTAAGCCCTTCCTGCTGTTCTGTCACGAGCTCCACAAGTCTAGCATACTCTTCCGGAGAGAGATCAGAAGTTGAATCCGCAGGAGTAGATGCAGCAGCAGCTGTGGAGGTCTGTTGCCCCCTTCCAGTGAGCCAAGCTATCCAACCACCACCACCACCACCAGCTGCCTCCAGTTCTTGTGCTTTCTTTCGTTTCTCTCTCTGCACTTCTTTGTGAGCAATTCTTCTGAACATCAAAATAGTATGCTCTGGGAGAGAAGCGTCCATATTCTTAATGTCAGAGTAACCACCACCAGAAGTTAGGTGCTGCACATACAGCTTGACATATTTAGAGCGCATCAATATGAAGCGCACCGCTTGATTCCAACTCAAACGTCTCTTTGAGGCCTTGCTTATTATTGCCTTTGAGGCATATTTCCACCAAAGTCTAGCATTATCGCTTGGACGTACAGTAGGTCTATATCCAAGGTGAGGGAAGCGAGCAGTGTATTGCGAGATTTCTGACAATAATAATTGATAGTTCTGATACTGTGGCTGTGTTAACTGCACACATATTGCTTCCAAGGAGACGGTCATTTCTGTGATAGGCTCTCCTTCTTTCTTCTTGACTCCTCTTCCTTTGCGAACATAGAGTGCATGACCGTCTACTGGTCGTAAGACATATTTTCTTCCTACTGAGTTGCTCCCCACTGTGACACCAGGAAGGAACCAATCATCCCAAGATGCAACACTCAGCTCACTCCACTCAGCAGACCATGGATCTGTGTCTGTATCAAAATACACTGCCATTCTCCTAAGATCTACAGCCTTGCGCAACATACCTAATGGATTATTAGTGACAAAGGTATCTCGTCCTTCTTCATCGACAGTGTGAGCCTTCAGCATGTCCAATGTGAGCGCACATGAAAATGGGTGCCCAGGATGTGTCAACGTGTCCTCGTATCTCATGTGTACATTAGTGATAGATAATTGGAGGTTGCCAACGACGGTATCTATCACAGCTTTCAGCATGCCTCCTCCTCCATCAGAACTACTATGAGGGTCCTTTGATGATGACTGCTCCATGTGCTGCATTTCTTCAACCCACTTGCTTTCTTCCTTTTGCACATTGTTTGACTTAGAAAACTTGTAAGCAATGTCCAAGTAGTCTTCATTGTCAACTCTGCGGTCCTGATCGGCACTCAATTCGTCCAATGTTCTGGGCCCTGCTAATAAAAACAAACGGTCCATGGTGACTTCCACAGGAGAACGCCCAAGGGCATTCCAAGGTATTTTCAATGTGAGACTGCCAACAAGTCCAGCTTGAACAGTTACTGGAAGTCCAAGGTCAGACAAAGCATCTGGTTTGAGCTTGAGATTGTGAAGTTCCACATTGCCGGCAAAGAGGGACAGTCTACACGAAAATAGGCAGGAGCGATTGGAATGGGCGCCATGATAACAGCACATAACTATACATCATACCTTAGGGATTGCGCATCTATGCCATCTAGATATTGACCTAAATACTTATTCAGATAAAACAACAAAACACCCTCAAACATCGTAAGGGTTCAAGCTTTGAATCCGATCAGATATATGGAGAAAGCTGCGTCCAAAGGATGAAATATTACTTTCAAAGCAGCCCTTTATTTGGTTCCGAATTACTTACTCGAAATGTGCTGCGATCTACCGTGTCTATCAATCCTTTAATGGGCAGGTGTGCTTTGAGGCAAGTTTCGTGTCAACTGCCGCAAGTAGACTAGTATCGGTACCATTGTGACGAGGGTTTAGACTTGCAAAGGCTATACTACACATCCACCGTTTGGGCAGTATGGTAATAGTGTATTGCAATGAACTAATTGCAATTTCAATTCATATCATCTAGAAGTTCTGACGTGGACTGACATCTATGATTCGGCAAGCTCAACGTTGTTTTTCATCGCTTTTAAATGTCTTCCCTTCTGAATGTGTCGATGTTGTTATAGTTGGCGGTGGCCATGCAGGGTGTGAAGCAGCAGCTGCTGCGGCTCGGCGAGGTTCCCGCACGCTTCTTGTTACACCGTCACCTGTAGCCAGCATTGGAGAATTATCCTGTAATCCTAGCATAGGTGGCCTTGCTAAGGGAACATTGGTTAGAGAAATAGACTCTCTTGATGGATTAATGGGAAAGGTTGCTGATTTAGCAGGCATACAGTTCCGGGTTTTAAACCAGAGTAAGGGACCGGCTGTCAGGGGGCCACGAGCACAAATGGATAGGATTCTTTACAAAACGCACATCCAGAATGCCTTGTACAGTCAAAAGAATCTAGAAATTTTGGATGGACTTGTTGTAGACCTTGTTGTTGAGAAGGATCCCCACCCTGCTGTAGTTGGAGTCGTGCTTGCCAGTGGCGAGCGTGTAATGTGTCGGTCTGTAGTGATAACCACTGGCACCTTCTTACATGGTATGATTCATATTGGCAGCACCTCTCGTCCAGCTGGACGAATAACCAATGTTGCCTCCGAAGCAGACAACAAGGCAGCAGGGGCAGCCACTCTGCTTGCTCAAACATTTCGTGAACTAGGTTTCAATGTAGGGCGGTTAAAAACCGGCACCCCTCCACGACTGGATGGCACTACTATTGATTACACAGTCTGTCAGCAGCAGCCTGGAGACTCTATTCCAACACCATTTAGTTTCCTTAATGCAGAACTGGGATGTGGTTGGAGCCCACCTTGTCAACAATTGTCTTGCCATGGAACACGAACTACCCCTCAGACAGAAGATTATGTGTCTTCGTGCATTGCCTCTGGAAGGGGAGCACGCTTCGCAAGTGGGAAGACTGCAGGCCAAGGAGGTGCTGTGGAGCCAAGGTATTGTCCTTCTTTGGAAACCAAAGTTAAAAGGTTTCCAGGGAGAACTCATCATGTGTGGCTGGAACCAGAAGGTCTGCCAGAGCACACGCATGTTGTGTATCCAAATGGTCTCAGTAACAGCATGGAGCCAAATGATCAGCTATCCTTACTTAAGACAATTCCAGGGCTGCAAGAGGCTGTTATGTTGGTGCCTGCATACGCTGTTGAGTACGATTATATTGACCCCAGAGAGTTATTCCCAACCCTTGAAACTAAGAGAGTGAAGGGGTTGTTCTTGGCAGGGCAAATAAATGGGACCACAGGGTATGAGGAGGCAGCTGCACAAGGATTGATAGCGGGTGCAAATGCTGCAAGTAGTGAAGCAATACTTCATATATCCAGGTCTGATGGATACATGGGAGTATTGATCGATGATTTAGTGACGGGGGGAGTGTCCGAACCATATAGAATGATGAGCGCACGAGCTGAGTTTCGGTTGAGTTTGAGGGCTGACAATGCCGACCTGAGACTGACAGAACTAGGAAGGAGACTTGGCCTGGTAAATGATGAAAGATGGGAGGCATTTAAGAAAAGGGAGCAGTCTGTAGAAGCAGTAGAGGATATTTTAAGGTCATGTCGAATGCCTGCGACAATGTGGGCAAAGCAAGGTTTTACTGTTGCCCAAGATGGTGGATGGCTGAGTGCAGCAGATATGTTATCCAGACCAAATGCATCCTTGGAGAAAATTGCATATGCTGCAAAAGCAGAGAATGTACCAGGGGCAGTTCAGGTGTTTGATCTTATCGAAGAATCAGCAAATGTAGGGGGCATTGCATCCAGAGATACCGCCGTAAATAATCTGCAGTATGCTCCGTACTTGGAACGACAACACTCTCAAGCTGCAGAGTTAAAAAGGGACGAAAATCTACTATTACCAAGGGCTCTGGACTTCTCTTCCTTACAACTGAGTGCAGAGGATAAAGAGAAGCTCATGGCTATCAGACCAACAACATTAGGCGCAGCTAGGAGGATACCTGGCGTCTCAGCATCTGCTCTCGTCCTCCTTTTGAGTCACGTCAAAAAGAGAAAGCGGGCTTACCTTACGTAATTATATATGGATGCTATATAATTCCCTTGATTTATTGACACATGGCACCGTTATACGCAGATTTGGTAGAGCTGTTAATTGACGGGGCACGCTATGGAGATTCGGAGGATATAGAAGCAGCGACCCAACAAGGTGCAGATGTGAATGCACAAGATGAGCTTGGTCGTACAGGTCGGTTAAAAATCACATAAAGACACAAAGAGAAATTGTACTCTAACCCCACGACCTGTTGGTGCAGCTCTGCACATGGCAGCTGCCAACGGACATGAAGAGACAATAAGGTTACTGTTAGATTTAGGGGCCAGCGTTACTCTAGCTAATGCAGAAGGAAATACAGCATTGCATTGGGCTTGTGCAGCAGGATCTCTTCCTGCGGCTAAATTGTTGTTAGACGCACAGGCCAACGCCTGTGCATTGAACACACATGAGCAAACGCCCATGGATGAAGCCCTCCAGCGCGGTCGGCAGGATATAGTAGATCTGATAAATAAATACAATGCACCTTCTAAAGATGCTGATGAAATAGAAATTCCAGATGATGCAGAAGAGGCAAAAGAAGGTGATGAAATGACAGATGAATAACAACTTTACACAAACAATCACAATCACATTTGAACAGAATTCCGTCTACTCATCATCTGAATCAGCTACAGAGCAGACCAAAGATTTAATACCCTGCTCCTCAGCAATATTCAACATGCCAGCAGCATTTTGTAGATCAATTGCAATGGAATTGTCTTGGCAAGCACTCATTGTTTTGGCATGCTCAATTTCATCATCTCGTATGTTCACAAATACATCATACAAGTTATTGCAAGGTGGCCTACGAGCCTCGCTTTCATTCAAAGCAGCAGAATAACCATTACTGGATTGAAATGCATCAAATATATACAAATCACCTCCTTTGTAATAATTTAGAGCTACTAGTGGAGGGGGTATGGCTTTAAGGGCGGTCTCATTCTGCTCAAAAAATTCCGTGTATGTGTCTGTAGCATGGTTCTCTACCAGTTCACAAAAAGCATATGAAGAGGGTGGTGAGATCAAGTACATTGCAACAAGAACCCAGTAGTAAAAAATCGCTGCATGCTGGCTCAGAAACCTATCTATCCAAAGAGTATCCCCACCAAGAGATTCCATAATTTGCAAATGATGCAATTCATTCCATTCTTCTGCAAAATGAACTTTCCTAAGCTCTGCAGCCGCTCTCCACCATCCCAGGCTTTCATAAAGATGCAGCAAGGAAAGGAATGCAAAATACGGCATTCTAGCAACATTTTCTAGAAACCAGAATCGCTGAATAGGTCTGCCTTCATAGATTGCATCCAGGACCCAGCAAAGTGTGCTGTAAGGTATTCTGACGAAAAGGGAGGCATCCACATCTCTACCTTCCTTATGCCTTCTCATTTCCCTTGCTGAAACTTTTTTATCGTCCAACTTCAACAATTTTACTTTCTGCAATACGTCCCTTTGCTCTTCACTCAGCGAGGGGTCCCTGGCATCAAATGGAACCATCTGTGCTGAGGAATCATCCAAAGACTTCAGGACTCCTTTTTCTTCAAGCCAAGAATCTACTTTCAGTAGCTGTTTACGGAGGACTTCATTGACAGCAAGGCTAGTTTTAGTGACGATGTTTTGTTTTTTGGAGCTGGCGACTGTCTTGACTTCGTCATACCGAACACCGCGGCGGAGCCCCTCCAACTCGCGACTGAAATTTGCGAGAGCCAATGCCCACACTGAGCGAGGCACAGTGCCGTAATCGGACTGATAAAGACGGCCAGCACCTGACCGGAAGCCATAGTCAGCTGCCATGACAGGAATTTGATTGCCAGATTCATCGACAAAAACCAAGCGGCACTTTGGATCCTTCTGAAGTTGAGAAGGTGGAGAAGGAGTCTTCTCTACTGGATTAGCGACTGCAGCAACAACAAATTGAGGTGGCATTTTCAATGTTTGTTTGTTATGTTGGCGACTGCACCACGGAGTGAAAGTAAGCCAAAGTGAGAAACTGAATCAAACCCTTAAGCAGTTCATATGTCCACACACCTCGAAGCCAAGCGAGTAGCTGGTCTGACATTTGGACTTAATCCGTGTACCATAGTCATGAACACTGTGTACAACCAAATAGGGTTCGCTTTTCGTCTTGGGATTACAAATCCCCGTCGTTTTAAGGGAAAAGCCGTCTAAGCTTTTAGACAGGATGTAGATGGATAGAGAGGATTTCAAGTCAAATTCTAGAAATATACATGCACAAGGTTTAGAAATATGGCACAAGGCGCTTCTGTTATATTCAGAGTTGGGAATTGGGAAGGCCATCAGGGCTGGGAGGTGTTAAAGAAGGATACCATCGCCACTCAAGGACAATCTTACTGATCAGTAGCAAGACATACAATTTTTATCAGACAGCTGCTATCAATGCCAAATGTAGGTAGTTTACCATTCTCAGTGTGCTCTCACCTAATTACTTTGAAGAGATATTGACACAGCACTGCTTCTCATTGCCCTCATATACTCATCAGTAATGCTCCACCATTTGTTTGTTTACAGTAACTACTTAAGACCAACTATGTATCGTCGTCATCCAATTCATGCGCAATCTCCTTGATCAACTCTCCCTTGTAGTCAGCAAAGTCTCCATCATAGTGTTCAACTTCACCATCCTCAACAATCCATACTTCTGCTCTCTCAGCATCATCACATACCCTGCTCAAAAGTCTGGAATCATGGCTGATTATGACAACACCTCCCTCAAATTCCTCTAAAGCATCTGCTAATGCATCAATAGATTGCATGTCTAAATGATTTGTTGGCTCATCCAGTAGTAAAATGTGAGGATTTGAAAGGGCTATAGCTGCAAACACAACTCGAGCTTTTTGTCCACCACTAAGCTTGCATATGGGTTGTAGATGGTGATGCCCAGCCAAGCCAAACCGACCTAGTTTTGCTCTCATATCCTCAGGTTTGAGCCCACTTTGAGGGTACTTATGCAGCAGATATTCCACAGGGGTCTCATCAAAACTGAGAGCATCCACAAAATGCTGAGCATACCTACCAATCCGAAGCTTATGTGACTTCCTCTGCTCTCCACCTGTTGGTTCCAAATCTCCAGCCAATAAATTCATTAATGTTGTTTTGCCAGCCCCATTTGGACCAACAATTGCCACTCTACTCCCCATATCAATACCTATATTGAGGTCTTTCAGCCCAAAATCATCTCTATTTGGATATTTAAAGTCAGCATCAATCAATTGAAGTAAAGGAGGACTGAGTTCTGTCGGCTCAGGAAATTCAAAAGCG
Source organism: Axilococcus clingmanii (assembly GCA_019693495.1). NCBI lineage: Eukaryota > Viridiplantae > Chlorophyta > Chlorophyceae > Chlamydomonadales > Chlorococcaceae > Axilococcus > Axilococcus clingmanii. Next base: position 12,386 of record JAAMXV010000681.1, on the reverse strand, counting down.
ACCGTATAGTCATTCCATTGACGCGGAAGACTGGCCTGACCAGATGATGACTCATCTGTCTGTGTTCCTTTTCTACGAGCTTTGTTCTTTGCATCCTTAGCAACCTTATCAGTGTTAGCTTTGCTACCAGACTTTTTAGCTGCTTTAAGTTGTTTTTGAAACTTCTCAAATTCCTTGTTTACCTCTCTACGTCTCTGCTCATACATTTCTTCAAATTGAGCAAAATTTCCGCGGTAATAGTGCAAACGCTCATCATGAAGATGGATAATATCAGTAGTCACACTGTTCAAAAAATCTCTGTCGTGTGAAACAACAATCAGAGTTTTCTTCCAGCGCGTAAGATACTCTTCCAGCCACAAAACAGCTCTCAAGTCCAAGTGATTGGTAGGTTCATCAAGGAGCAACACAGTTGGCTGTATGTAAAGAGCTCTGGCAAGGGATATGCGCATACGCCAGCCCCCACTGAACAAATTAGTTTTCCTTGCTTGCATTTCTTTAGAAAAACCTAGACCATGAAGAATTTTAGACGCTCTCGCCTCAGCTGATGCAGCCCCAATCTCACGCATTCTTTCATATATTTCTGTAAGGCGTTCACCCATATCTACATCAGTCTCACCTGCATGACTGTTGGGTTCACCATCATGAATCTCAAGATTGCCTAACTTGGCATTAATCTCAGCCTCCTCTGATCTAAGCTCCATGAGCTCTACATCAGCAGCCACAACGCTCTCCAGCGCAGAAGAGTCAGTACCTACTACTTCTTGCTCCACCAGTAACACATCCAAATTCTCAGGAACTGGAACTTGCCTACTGGCTATCATTTTCAACAAAGTAGATTTTCCCTTTCCATTTGGGCCCACAAGACCATACCTACGACCAGCTGCTATAGTGCATTCCGCATGTTCTAAAAGGATTTTGCCCTTGGCACGTATAGTTAAATTGTGCACAATAATATCAGTGGCACTGACTGTACCATCCCCTTCGCCTTGTTTCTCATAAGAAACATCAAACACATTGAAGTCGTCACGCAAAGCTTCTGTTTTAGCTTGGGCTTGTTTCTCCAAAAGCTTGCGTTCACGGTCAGCTATTTTCCTAGCATCCTTTGCGGAAGCAAGGTGGATCTGACGGTCCGTCTCCTCTTCTGGACGGCGGCGGTCAATCTCCTCTTCTGATTCGGAGTCAGATGGTGGCAGGTCTATATCTCCGAGATAATTGTCAACCTTGCCTGCTGCTGCTGCTGCTGCTGCTGCTGCTGTCACTCTAGGCTGTGAGCGCTTAAAATCTGCCGGTTTTCCATTGGAGGCAAGTTTAGACTCGCTTGGTTTTTTCTCTGTCTTTCTGTCTGCTTTGTCAGATTTGGAAGTCTTTCCCTTCTTTTCCACTACGGAAGACATTTGGTCAGGCACAATTTTAAGATACAACACTTCCCATGGCACCTTACCCTTATCAGTCTTTTCTCTTTTCTCGCTCTTCTCGCCTTTTTCCTTCTTCTCCTTCCTGTCCCTCCTCTCTCCGTCACTTTTGGTTTTCTTGTCAGTTTTATTGCCGGACATTTTCAAACATGAGACTTAATATATTCTGACGACTTCAGAGATCAAACGCGTTCAGTAAGAGCCAAAACAGAAGTGATTACACAAACTACAACTCCGCAGAGAGCAAATCAAATAATCTTTAATGCCAGTTGGCGGCTCCACTGATATCGCTAATGTCGGTGCTTGGGAGCAGTGAGATAGAATATATACTGATAGAGGCAACTAAGTTATCAAGGAACATTTTATCCCCATGCTGACCTTTATGCCGCATTGCCGGAACACAGCAGCGCACCGCATCTGCACCCCAATTGCACTGGCGTTTGGAGGTCGCAAGCCCTCATCTCATAGTACTCGGAATCATTGTCGACTAATACTCTTAACATATTCATCGCGTTTCTTGAGTCTGTGACGTTGCATCACAGCTTTTCGGAGCGTTTTCAACTGACAACAAAAACGGGGTCTTTGTGAATCTTATAGGTTTTCAAAGCATAAACGTCATGATGAAAGCTTATTGTCCATATTCAACATCGCCAAAGGCTTTTAGAGATGTTAGGACTGCTGGTAAACCAAGCAGTCGTATCAGACTCTTACCCCGTAAGTTTCCACATTCCTTACAGATAATTTCGCTTACAGCTTGCTGTCGTACCAGTAAGAGTTAAATGCTGACATATTAACTGCGTTAAATGCAGAATGCTCGAACAATGGCGGCTCTACTTCCACAAATGTAGCGCTTTTTGAGCTGCTCGAGAACGTAGCAAATGGCGTCTTGAGCGCTGGCGATGCGGCTGTACAACTCAATCAGGTAGCCAATGGCCCATTATCATCGCAGCAATCAGAACAAAGAGCCAATTTCCCAGAAGTGGTCTGGGGAGAAGGAAAAACATCACAACAAATTGCCACATCTTTAGAACGTGTCGCTGAACGCCAGGGCATAGGAGCGGCCACTAGAGTTGGTGCCATCACTGCTGCTGAGGTGCAGCAGCTGCTTCCAGATGCCCAATACAACCCCATTGCACGAATGATTGTGCTTAAATCTGTTTCGGTAAAGCCTATCAAATTACCAGGCACAGCTGCACTTCTTACTGCTGGATCTGCCAACCCAACAGTGGTGGAGGAATGCAGAGTTATGCTGAGTGCGCTGGGCATATATTGCTTCAAGCTCCCAGAGTCTGGGGTTATGGGTATGCATCGTATAGTACAGAATTTGGAAGCAGTAAGGGCAGCTGACTTAGTGATATGCATAACCGGTATGGATGGGGGCGCTGCTTCCGTGATCGCTGGAATGGTGGAATGCCCAGTGTTAGCTCTGCCCACAAGTTCTGGATATGGCACAAATTTTGGCGGTGTTGCTCCACTGCTTGCAGCTCTAAACTCGTCAGCACCAGGTGTGACAGTGGTCAACATAGATTCTGGATTTGGTGCAGCAATGGCAGCTTGGAGAATCATGATAACTCTCCAGAAAGCGAGAACTGGGCAGAAGTGATGTTTAAAATTTTTGAGATAATATACTGTACAGTAGCAAATTTTGAAGCATTGACAGTTTCCCTTTTTCCATGTTAGATTTGATACTTGACTTTTATTCTTTCTAGTGTGGATGAGGCTGATGCCTCCATATCTTTTGTATTGCCAAGGCTCATACTCAATAATCTCAATGATCCCGTCATTACTGCTATCAAGCATCTCAACAATTTCAATAACAATGAATTCCTCTCCATTTGCAGCAGGAGATGCAACAATGCCACTGATTGCATAAATAATGACTTCAGGGCCTCTGATGATGGTCTTTCTGAGCTTGGCAGTGCAGCCTCTTCTTCGCCAAGCTCTGGTGCCATTTTAAGTTGAAAAGCCAATGCATAATGAGCACACGAGTACAATTCAAGGGCCATCTGCCAAGAGAAGTTATTGAAGCTTGATGCATCAGCTTCTGATGCGCATATTGAAAACCATCCCTGGTCTAAAATGAAAGAGGAAGTTTTGTCAAAGCTGTTTGACTCTTTTTCAGCCCCACTGACGGGAGTACAAAACGCAGGATTGGGAAGACTGAGGAAATTCAGGAGGGCAGCAGTTGCTTGGCGCATCGCCAATATACCTTCAGGTACAGCAACCATCCATCGCCCAATTGATGGTGCTAGCGAGTGTATAAAGAAAAGAGCACATTTGGTCTCCTGACACATGGCTAGAGTCAAAGGCTGCACTGGAGTTGCATCGGGGGGGTTGATTGCAATCAACAATCGATCTTGAGCAAGCACAGCTAGTTGTAAGGCAGCCTCTTCAACTCTTTGGTGACCCTGCAATGTCGTGCTCATTATGGAAGTTAATGCAAGAACAGCACACCACAATTTATGTACAGGATTGACACTGCCATCAAGCAGATAGGCATTTGAATAATCAGTTGCACCATCAGCACTCCCTCTCATAAGATCTCCAGCTCCTGGATCCAAAGTCCACCTGGCCATGGCTGGAAGACGAGCCAACAGACCTTGTTCAGCAAGCAAAGCAGCTCCTTCAGGCACATTTGCCACTTGCATTGACAGAAGGACTATACATTCCACCTCTCTGAATGCATTTTCAACTCCATTCTTCATCTGTTCTGCAACGACATCCATTAAATTAACGATATTAATGCGGGATTGTACGACTGGCCTCCATACTGACAAAGGCACCACTGCTTCTGCAAGCGCAGTAATTAGCGACACACACTCCACTAGGTGTGACCCCTGTTCAGCTACCAAAGAACAGAGGTGAACCAATGTAGCCTCCCCAGCAGAGGCCAGTCTATGCGAGCCTGCATATTTTTTCTTTCCGAGCATGGCCAGATTTGCTAATAAAAGACTACTTCCCAGACTACTGACGAGTTCAGATGCACCAGCTGTCCTCATAGCTGGTAGCCAGTGGCAGAGAATCTCCAACAGTGTACAATGCAGTTTTTCATCGGGGGCATGGCAATTGTCTAGCAATAAAACTTGAATGCATGCATTTTCCACCAAGTTGTCCAAGTGAATAGGCAATACTTCAGCTGCAACTGACTCTGGCTGGTCACCATCCCTCATCTCAGCAGCCACCATTTCCATCGCTTGCGAGAGCGAGTGGAGGCTCGCCATGGCTTGCTCGGTCGACAGCGTCTGAGATACCTTGAATGTTTCAAGTCTGTTGGCAGCTGCTAAGAAAGATTTTAAAGCCCTCATAGCAGCAAGACGTCCATCCTCCAAGGATGCTGCAATGCTCACTGCCTCCATAGCAGTGGCAACTGATTGTACGGAGTCTAGATTGTTAAGGAGGACACTCCCCAATTTCCTCCTTAGCACAGATGTATCATAAATATATGACTTTCCGTATGCTCTAGTATTTTGGAGTTGCACAGGAACTTCACCTTGCCGTAAGAAGAATGATACAGCATCAGTGGATGCATTCACCTGGTTTGAAGCCAATGCCTGGACTGCGTCTCCCCTTGAAGGGTAAGACGCCAATTTGGGCGCTATGTCAGTATACATCCTCCAAACTAGACCACTGCCTTGGGATATGCTACTCCAAATAACATCATCAGACATGGTGACTGCTAAGAGGTGATTGATGGCCACCTGAGCTTCCCTGTGCAGTTCGTGCAGCAGATGATTTGTAGGCAAAACCAAGGCAAACCTCTGCAGCAGCTTATCAACTGACCTCGTGGATGATTCCATGGCAGATTTGAGAGGTAGTGGCATGGCAGACTCCGTATTGACCATAAACCAAGCTGCACATTCAATTCCTAATATTTGAAGTGTGCATATCTCTACACTTATGATAGATAATGTGGAACTCTCTGCTGTCTCTAATGATAAGGCTCCCAAACCAGCAGCATGGCATATTACATGCTGCAAGCACTTCCACATGAGATCTTTAGACTGAAACAGCTTTAAAGCTCTTGAATTGGAAGTGCCCATTAGCCATAAAGTGGAAAGTACCTTTAGAACACCAACAAGGACTACTGGATGTGAGTCCAATAAGTATTCAAACTGCCGAATACGATCCCAAAGAATATCCAGACAGCTTTGATCCAGAGACTGGCCGCCATTATTCTCTAGATTGCACGGGAACATCAGTACATCTGCCAGCGTTGGGTGGTACTGAATCGCTGCCATCAGGAGATCACAAGCCGCATTAAAAAGTTGTGGTGACGTCTCTGCAGTTGCAATAGTCAAGGCAGCTGCAATACAACCCCTTGCACTAGCTCCACCATCTCCGCTTGAAGAAAGCAAAGAGGCAAAGGGAAGCATCGGTGCCGAAGAAGCTGCATCAACAGCCAGACAATAAATGGATCTGAGGACAAGAGCTCTTTCAGAGCTTTGAAAGAAAGGATAACCTAGATAAGAACAAAAAATGGCAGCAGGACAGCATGAGTCCTCTCTGCCACAGGAAGCTCGGAAAAACACAGAGGGAGAAACCGCCTGTTCAGCTCCCGGGGGAAGGAGGACCGGTAGCAGTCGAAACCATTCAACACAACATTCTTCTGCAGCTGTCACTGTGTCTTCATCCATCGACACCCCCATGCCACCTCCAGCTGCATTCTCCAAGACTTGAGCTGTTGGTGGAAGACAGGGCAACAAGCATGAGCTGACAATCACATCATATTTAAGACTCGACTGTAAAGCCTCTGAAACTCCAGAAAGCAATCCTTGCCTTATAAGTCTGAGGGACATGCTATATACTCGCCATCTATCACCTGCAATTGCGAAACGCCAATTATGACAACTGGATAAGATGGAGTGCAGTACAAACTGCAAAAGGGTCTGTACCAAAGGTGAAGGGTCTGACGCAGAGCACAGAGACAGCAAAAGTCTCATAAACGACATGGTTGCAGGATATCTACCGACCGCACACTCTGCATTCAACAGCTTTTTCAAATTTGAATCCTCTGGATACTTCATGGTCACTTCCATTGCATTCACGTTCCATTCTAGAGCCCGCAGCAATTCATTGGTAATTCTGCCAGGGATGCCTTTTGACAATGCAGTGTATATTGAAAAGCAATCAGCAAGGGCATCTAAGGGTGGATGAGGCAGCTGTATGAGAACCTTCAGTGCTTGGTTTGTCAAAGTGACTATGTCAGGTCCTCTCGAGTTGATTTCCAGCTTGGGAGGCACTTCAACATGTAACAGTTCAAGTGCACTGGAGGAATCTCTTTTGCACACATTACTTAGCAAGGACAATGCAGCTGTTAACTCAGATATTGCAGACTTGGCACTTTCTGGCCTGGTAGAGTATGCAGCTGCTACTTCAAGCGCTTCAAAGGCTCTGCATAACACTATCCACTGGCCTATACCATCCACCAGGGGCACGTTCCACCGGATCATTCTAATATCCTCGATATCTTGCTCATGAGCCATGCTCCACATATACTGTGAATTGGTTATGCCATCTGGCAGTGGGATGGACAGTCCAGTAGTGCCCTGTGGTAAATTAAGTGCGGTAGCACCAGGTAGGGAAAGTGAATGCTGCAATATGACTCTACCTTGATCAAAATTAAAATCCTCTGCAATCCCACCATCTGCAAGACAATGCAGGCAAGTCAATTGCGGTAAATCAGCAAGGAACGCATTGGCTGAAGCTGCACAGTCAGCACTGGAACTTAGAGCTGCAAGTAGAGTATAGAGTGGAGTGGGGAATGCAGGGAATATGTCTCTTGCCTCTCTTAAAAATGACCTCACTGGCTCATCTAATGTCCTATCGGCGGCCCAAAACCCTTCGCAAAGCTCAGGCACATCCCTGAAAATATTCCCAATTGTATCTGCTAATATAACTGTCTGATTGACAGGCAAAAGCTGAGGGCTGAGCTGAAAAGCTGCAAGTATCGCTGACACTGCCCCTAGCAAGATATTGGAAGACATCTCAGCAGCGTACAGTTCAAGCCCATGATGTGTAGAGAGACTGCATACAGCACTCAAACCCCCAATCTCATGAGCCTTCATGGACATCAACTGCCATGGAGCATCAGAAGCAGTTCCACTCTTCTCCATGAGGCATCTGCTAGCAGCCCAAGCAAGTAGAACAGGGGCATGTGCGGATGTTGCACTGCCCAGCCAGCTCCCCAACTCGGCATCAATGCTTTTCCCTACTGATGAATTCGCAAATGCATAGTTGCTTTCATCTATAATTCTACCATCTGCCAGTATGCTTAAAGGAATGTCCACAGCCAATGCTTCAAGTAGTAAGATTGTTGCTAAACGATGGGTGAGTCTCCCTGGACCTTCCGATGTTGTAGCCCACGCTGCGGTTGAAAAAAGATTCTGCTGAAATAATTTTGCAAACTCTACAAATCTACTTGGAGTGCATGATTTCCTTGGATGATAATAAATGAGTAACATGATATTAAGTAATGCGCACCGCTCTAGTTGAACATGCTGTGATTTCAACTCCAGAATGCTATCAAGGCGTATGCGCTCTCCCCCCAGTCCCCCAGCAAGTGCCATTGAAGCACCCTGCCATTTTCCTGCCAATTGAAGTTTCGACTTTCTAAAATTGGCGTGAAGGGCTTCAGTTGTTACCTCTTCTAGTCCTTGTTTGAGTAAGTCACTCAGCAAGGTTTCTATGACTCTCAAGAAAGGTCCTTCCCCAGCAACGCCTTCCCCCAGCCATAATAGCTTTTCTAAACCTTTAAGAAGGCGCAGCCTCTCTCCAAAGTAAGCTGCTGCAAGTTCTTCTGCCTGTTCTTGAAGAATTTTGGATTGTCTGATAAAGTGTGCTGCAGCATCCGAGTCAAGCTCTGCTTGCCATCTTCGCAGGAGAATGTATGCTTGCACTTCGTCTAATTCAAGCAGTCCTGACAGTTCTTCAGTTTTGGAAGAAAGATCATGATCAATTGCAAGCTTTTTGTCCTTAATTGATATGGATTTTTCGGTTTTGATACAGTTTGCAGAAGCTGGATTGGGTTCTCTGAAGCCAGCAACACCACACCGAAGCCAGGAACTAAAATCCGCTAGTGTCGTTTCAACGGCATCGACAGGGACTGCACTTGGCTCCACCGACAACTTTTCCAAGCAGCTACTCAGCTTTGAGAATGGAGGCCACCAAAGATGCTCCATTCTTTTTCTTTTGATTTATGGCGAAACCCCGTGCGTTAAAGATGATCAATCAATCATACTTTTGATATTGGAGTCCCAACTTCTTCAGATAAAATACACGGTAGTTCTCGCACCCATCAACAATCGCATCCAGTTGTCTGATTGCATCATCAACATTAAGGTTCATCACATAGTATAAGGTGCTATCCGTGGATTTTGCGGAATTCAAGTTGTGCGCATGCCCAAAAATAAACATGCTTGAACAATATGAACATGGTATTCAGCACAATATAAGTGACCTAAATGTGTACAATTTGTATAAATTATGCGACACTGGGCCAGACTTTCCCACAAAGTCTAAATGCGACCTTTCTGGCTGGATGCATCAATCAGACATCCGCACTGCTTCCCTTGCTGTCCCTCTAAAGCCCGCCGCCAGAGCGTTCGACATAAGGCATCTTTCCTGATTAATGCTGCAGCTGAAGCTAACACACAGATCAGGAGCGCTTCAAGCAACGGCAGTGCAGAACCAGACGAGACGAGTTCCCCAGACGCTCCAGGCTTCTTAAAAAGCCAGACATACACATTAGAGGATGACAACCCCAGCATAGAAATTCAAGATTTATGTAGGCTTCAGTTAGATCTACTTGCGACTTCACTCCACCTTTCTTTAGATACTCAGAAAAGTCTTGCAGATGACCTTGGAGGGCAAACCCTCAACTGTACAGCATACAGAAGAGTGCCAAGCAGTCTACGGACTGGGGAATTGCAACTGCAACTGGTTGCAGCTACTGAAAAAGTCAATAAAAATGCTTCACTTAGAGAGGATTTATTTCTAGGTGCCCAAGGGCCATCAGGAGAGCAAGAAAATTGGATTCTGAGTCAAGGAGTTATTGTGCTCCCTGACTCTGGTGGGTTGGTATTACCACTTTCACATAGTGGCTTCTTGGTGGGAATGCTGGTTGTGGAGAGATGCGGGGACAAGTTGGCTGGTTTTAAAGAGCAAAGTGACTTAGGAAACCCTCCAGCATGTCATATATTTGGTTCCATAGAGCTGTCAATTTTACAGCAAGGAGCTTCTGCACTTGCTCTTTCTTGTGCGCTGGACCTCCGTAGTGCTTTAGAATGGGCTAGCAACACCCTACGTCAAATGCAGATGCATGGATTAGTTCAAGAGGCCAAGAAACCCTTGAAGACAATCAGGACATTAGGTGCTATGTTGGCTCCTCGACTTAATGAGGGTGAGCCAGAGAGAGATATGGCAGAGGCACTCATAGCACAAGGAGAAAGCTTAGCAAGAGTAGTCAATCAACTCCAAGCAGCGTTGCACCCTTCCACTGCTTCGTTAGAGGAGCAATCAAAAGCTCTTTGGCAGGCCCGAATGCCAGCCAATACTATTCCAAGTCAAAAGTCTCTACCGAAAGCATCCACGGTTAGATATCCTGCACTGCCCAGCAGTTCCATTGGCGGTGATTACTGGGGAGAGATACCTAATTTTTCAGAAAGCGACTATGAAGGAGGGGATCCACTCAGTGAGAACAATGTCAGGGGTGACATTCAGACAGTAGATTCATTGACAGATCTGTCTGATGTTTCGGTAGTAGTGTCCCAACTGCTGAGGAGTGCAGTAAATTTTGCAACTATCAATGGAATAGCTTTGTGTCCCTCAGCAGCAATAGCTGGAATGTCCGCTGTTTGGATTCCGGTTAGGCCAACATCTTTGAAAAGAGCATTGAGCCAAGCTTTGGATATTATGTTGCAGTCTTCATCCAATGGGGATTCTTTAGATATAGACCTGTGCAGAAAAGGCAAGGAGTTAGAGATACAATTTACCTTGCTCAAGAATTCAAGTCCCTTCAAAGCGCTTCCAAATGATGATGACTTGAATAGATTTAAAGATGTAGTGCAAAGGCTAGGTGGTTTGGTGCAGATTGAGACGCACGAGCAAGGTAGACATCATCTAGTATCATTGTCGGTGCAATTTCCCTCGGTCTGAGGTATCGGTGTAATACAGCCGTGTCAGCTGACAGGTGCCAAAGGTAGATACCATGAAGGTGGAAAGCCTGCCTTTGATCGTGCTTCCTCATTGAATGGTGGCTTCAATGGACCCCTGAAATATCTTCGGACAAGGGCATGAAACCATTCTTCAGCCGATGTGTGAGCCTGTGCAGTTTTGGCCCAACAAGCATCATGATTTTTGGCTTGGTCAAATAGATAATTAAGCCACCTCACCCCAGCTGCACAATGGCCAATTTCTTCCTTATATATTATATTTTCTAATATATCTCCAGTTTCATTATCTCCATTTTTCCTGAATCGCTGGATTGTTTGTGGTAGAATATCCAAGCCTCTTGCTTCGTGCACAGCATGCTCCACTGCAAGCCGTCCAGCCAAGGATTCAGATGTGCTCATAGCAGACTCCCATAACCCATCATGTACAGGTAAATCTCCGTAATGAGCACCCATTTCCATCAGACGCTGCTTTAAAAGCTTGAAATGACGACATTCATCCTCAGCAACTGTAATGAAGTCAGCGTAGAACTCAGGGGGCAAGAATGCATATTCATTTCCAAAACGTGCTATAATGTCCCATGCTAAGTCAATAGCCCAGTTCTCGATGTGGCATAGACTATGCACAATGGCAATCCTGGAACTGAGCGACCCCCCCTTCCCTCTAGACTTTATTTGATTTGAGGGAACGATATTTGACTGCACACGTGCAGGGCGGGGAGGCGCTGGTTCCTCTTTGCCTGTTGGCATTCCCAGCGAACCCTCGTTCCACAAGCTCACAGCAATATCCGTATATAACGCTTTCTTATCTGGACAACCTGTCTTGAGAATTTTTATGGCTACTGTAATGATCGAATCGCCTGATGAAGGAGGCAGCTGAGGGCCCTCCATGGGATTCTCAGAGTAAGTATTCTCTAATTTGTAGCATATATGCGTTATCAGTGAACAGTTCCATCCATGACAGCTCTGCTCTGCTCGATATAATGTGTCATAACAACCACAGGGCACCAAGCCATAGTCACATTCGTGGATTCATTCGTTGCTGGCTCGACATGGAAGAGCCCGAGGGCTGCTGGCATCGTGGATCACATCAAGCCCAAGACAATTGAATTCTAATTAAGTTCTATGATAGATCATGTTTATTTTCTTGGTGCGCTTAGAACATCAAAGTTAACGGAGGCTTAAAAAAAGATGTTAAGATGGGGAGGTCTCTTATGGTGTTCCTGTCTTGCTTAGTAGTCTTCAGCTGCAGCATTGATGCTGGCTGTGGCCCTGTATCTGAAAGCAACGCAGACCCACCGACTAACTCACTTCCCTAACTTGTGGTCCAAGCTGCGGGACGCCATTTGTGGCAATGTTCAAACAGCACCATTGTAAATCCTGGCCTTCTAAATGCGGTCGCTACATGCAGTGGACCTGGAACTATTGGAGAATTTATATTACCAACAGGATGGGAAGGCACTCCTGATGATGGCGTAGTTTGGACAGGGGGCTTCTTTTATGAGGACAACATCCCTCAACTGACTTTACTATATGTCCCTGGAAACGTCACCACTTATTTCGAGTTGCAGAACCCTCAGAAACCAGGTGAAACTACGGTACCTGGAGCACTGTCTAATGCTCGTTGGCCCATCAACTTTGTAAACGGCTCGCTACCAGGCATCACCAATGGGGCATATTGGGTCAGGTCTGATACGAGTGGAGGTGAAACGCCCACCGAATGCCCACCAATTGTTGAAACCCTGGCTATCCCATTTTCAGCAACATACACAATATATGCATGTCTTCCAAGTGATAATGATGGGAC
>JAAMXV010000680.1:11589-31696 GCA_019693495.1 Axilococcus clingmanii | reverse complement strand
TACAGACAAAGGTGAATGGCTCATTGAGTGGTTTTGCTTCGACTTTTGAGGTCGGATCACGGAGCACGTCTGTGAGCGGGAAACCACTCCTTCGGCAGTTTCTAGTTTCGCTGACAGAAGCTGACGGAGTTGACTTAAGCTCAGAAAGTATAATTGAGGTCCCTGCATTTGCACCAACTGCAAAATGGTTGAATGAGTTGTCCCAGAATTCTCTGATTGTACAGCTTGCTGAAGGACCTCCGACAGCGCACATGGACACTAGAAAAGCAAAAATTGTGTCCATATCAGGTAGTCGACCATTTAATCGGGATGGGTCTGTGTGGGAAATGCAAGGTGCTCAAGGACTGATTGGAACGTTGCTCTCAGTTCACAAACGCTGTGCTGGCTACGCTGTCGTAGCAGAACCCATAGATGGCTGCAAACCTTTGGCAAGAACGCTGCATCATTTCCATGATTCAATTCTTCTCACAAAACGAGGAAATTGTACATTCGCTCGCAAAGCACAAAATGCGGAAATTGCAGGTGCCAGAGGCCTTATTGTGGTTAGCGATGAAGAGGAACTCATGGCAATGGGTGGCGACCTATCACATTCGAATGTGAGTGTGCCTGCAGTGTTGGTCTCCCAAGAGGATGGGGAGTACTTGCTTGACATGAGTACGAATAGGCAGAACCCTCTCAGACTTGAGCTTTCTGAGTATACTAGCACGAGCACAGAAAGAAAAGAAGAGGAAAACCAAGAAGGAGGCATGTGCTTGAGAATGGACTTGTTGTCGATGATGGAAGATGAAGTATGCTATGCGGAGGACAAAATTCATTTGTGGCTGGAGCTTGTTTTGCCTCCAGCATCTCAGCTTTGGATGACCCAGAAAATAGCGAGTGGGAGGGGTATTTCTAAAATTTTTGAGAATATAGAACGATTTGTATCTGAAAATTAATGTAAATCGACCAAAGGGTTATATTTTTGAGGAGGCAGCACCTTGTGTCAGGCGGGCCAGCATCCAATCTGCCATACCATCTGCAATATTCATTCCCCTCTTTCCAATGAGAAGTTCATGGTATCCACCTTCTATGACAAGATATGTTTTATCCGTAGACTGAATTTTGTCCATAAATTCCTTTGATGCCGTGGCACTGGTGCACCTGTCCGCATCCCCATGGTGGCAGTAGACAGGGATTCTGAATTCTCCCGACTTTGCCTTCAACTCTCTGAACGCAACCAAGCTCTGCTTCGCTGTTCTGCTCGGCAGAGGTCCTATGGTATTTAACGTATCATTTATATACTCTTGAACACAAACTGGATCTTGGTTCATATCTTCTGGACGTACCGCTGGGACTATGCGGGCTTTAGGAAGGAGAGCGGAAAGCACGCCACCCATCATGGCCTGCACTTTCAAAATGGGGGTCCACTCCACATCTAAAGCTGGAGATGATAAAAGAAGCCCAGACCAAGTCTCTTGTCCACTCTCCAAACATGCCAAGGCTGCAATCAATCCTCCCAAAGAGTGTCCGCCTATGAAGAAATCAAAGGTCTCTCCCGGCCATGCAGTGGCAACGTCCCATCGAGCCTCCTCACATAAACTTTTAAAATCTGCAACGATGTGGCTAAAGCTGTCAATGTATGCTCGCATTCCCGTAGATTTGCCATGACCAAGAGCATCGCCAGTGTATATGGCTATGCCCTTATCCTCTGCCAAGTGTGTGAAAAGGGCTCTGTAGCGGCCAATGTGCTCCGAAAGTCCATGGTGAAAGCAAAATACAGCTTTAGGTTTTGACGGTATATACTTCACGCAATACAAGGACTCGTTCGGAACGCAACTTGGTCTGTTAGAATCGATTATTTGCACCATTTTGTTGTTTGCGTGAATTGGTTTCGATCGCGCGATTGCAGAGACAACCCCTGGTTAGAGTGCAGAATTAGAATTCAGATGACATTTCCGATGTTTATAAAACTTTTTAACAGAAAAGGCAAGGGTTATCTGTCACTTTTAAAAAGTAGGTACTGGCACGGCTACTATATGGAGAAAATCGCTTTCACGATGCATGGGACTGCTTTCAGGTCCATTTTCGAGCTCTAGCAAAGCACGATTGTGACAGGCCTAGAACTATCACAAGACACCGCTCAAAACCTATCGTCGGCAATGAAAAATTGTCCATTAAGAATACGTCAAGATCATATGCTACAGCCTGGGTAAAGAAGCCCGCAATGTGTGACGTACAATTGAACGTTTGATTATTCAGGAGATGTTTTCAATAAGCAGGAGCCTCAACCGAGTTCTGCCAATCACCACCATATCATCCAAGCTTCTGCCATCGATTTATCCAACATGCTACACAACTGAACCTGAGCACGAGAGCATAGCCTCACCACAGAGAGCCGACCGGGTCTCCCACAGCGGTGGAGGGTCGATTGGTGCTGCCCTTCTGCAGCAAAACGCAGGGCCTCAAGCTTATGAGAAAGCTCTGAAGCCCATGGCAGATGCTGGTGACCATTTTCATGCAAAGGCTTTAGTGGGTTATATGTGGAAGCATAAAATATCCGTACGTGACGATGCCCACAGATGCATGTTGATGGCGTACTGCAACGGGGATGCACCAGGGGAGGCCTTGAAATACTTGAGACTCATCTCAACCAAGCGACTGAAGCCTTGGATGTTTAAAACTGTACTTAAGGGATGCAAAGACGTGGAGACTCACACAACAACAGCTGACAACTGTTGGGAGTTGTTCAAAACGAGGGTGACAGAAGACCTTCCGTCACTGCCTCTCCAGTCGGCAGATGTCTGGGCAGCTAGGTTGGCACAGCTGGGCGCCTTTTATGATGTTGATAAGCTTGATGAAACATGGAAAGAAGCCCAAAGTATTTTCAATGAAGATGTCATATTTATCACCGGCGCGTATGCGGCAGCACTGGCAAAGGCGGGCTATGTCGACAGGGCAATGCCGTACCTTGAGCAATTGATTGAAGCATGTACAGATCATCTTCCTGTAGATATTTCATCTACCGCTGAAAGCATTCCACCCCTTGTTAAATTAGTTCAGAAAACCTGCAATTCCTTGATGAGACATGCGAAGCGTAGCAGGAATTTTGAGGAGGCTGCCAAGGTCGCAGCGATGATGACCATGCGAGGTATTCCGCCTGCGAGTACGACGTACAACGCCATGATGCAAGGACTTATAGGCCCAAATGGTAATCCAAAGTTAGCTATAGGGGCTTTTAATGAAATGCAGTCGCTCAATCTTCAGCCTACCAGTGCCACCAGGTATATCATCACTCGTGCCACTGCAGCTGCAGGAGAATGGGGCAGTCATAGTCAGCTGGAGAAGCATCCTATACATTATGAAGCTTTATTGAAGGGGTATGCTGATGTAGGAGATTTAGATCACATGGCAGAGACGTACCACAGTTTGAAGGACCAAGGCCTGTCGTTGAGTGTGGACGGGTCCACAGCGTTGTGCTTGGGTATCATTAATTATTTCAAAATGTCACTGAAAGGTGCATACAGACACGGTATCAACCATAGGAAACATAAATATCATTACGGAGTTCAAATTGCTCAGAAACTCTTAGAAGAATGGTCAATTGACGCTGATGAAAGGGAGAAGACGCCAAAATTAGTGACGGTGTTACTACGAGCTTGGGGAGAGGTCAAGAGGCCTGACATTGTCATGCAGCTGATGGAAGAATATGCTGGCAGGTATAAAAAGGATAAAGATAGAGTGTCAAGACTGTACAGAGCAGCTATTGTGGGGTTGTGTAGAAGCGGATCACTAGATGAGGCACTTCACCTTAAGAAAGAGATGATTGCAGAGCACATGGAGCTAACTGCAAATGTTTATGCAGCATTGATTCGAGGATGTGCAGTGAGAAAAGAATACCGGCTTGGAAAAGAAATGGTGGATTCTATGAAGGAGAAGAATATAAAAATGACACTGTCGGTGACCAAATCGCTCCTCAAACTCGAAGCGGCATGCAAGGGCGCCGATGATGCCGTTAAGCTGTTGAGGCAGTTAGAGCTAGAGAATGGTATTTCTGCAGATGTTGGAAGCTGGAGCACTATCGCAACGGCGGCTAGACGTCAAGGAAGTAATGAATTGCTAGGTACTGCCCTTTCAGAAATAGAGTTGCTATCTCAGGACAGCTCGGTGGAGAGCGGTGTCGAGAGTAGCTGGGGCAAATTTTATAACAAAAGCGGATTTGATGATGAGGATGAGTAGCAGGGCTGCTGATAAGGTGTGACATAACAAAATGTAAATTTGTGTTGGTATCTATGTTTGTCCGCTGCTATCCAGTCACAAAAAAAGACAATTGCAGGCAGGCGGCAGCGGTGGCAATTCTCACACTGGTCCCAAGTCTCATGATCATGAGAGAGCTCAGCTTATAAGGGCACACTTAACCTGGTGCTCGCAAACAAATAGACTGTATTAAAACGAACTTAACATGTATAATAATTTGACAATGCTTTAAAACGAAATATGACTTTGACTTTGTAACTGATTTACAAGCGGAACTGCATCGGAGCAATGTCTTCTCCTCCACAGCCCACATTTACGCAGAGATCTGTGAAGAGGGGTGGCATTATGCACAGCTTCTTCAGAATGACCCGTTCTCGATCCGGCTCGGAACTGAGGGAAGGCAGCGGTCGCAGAGGACACAGATTTGAGGTGGGTTTTGCATATCTTATAATTACGATATGGACTTTTGTTCCTGTGGTTTGATATTAGTATGTTGAATCTTCGCTGGTTGGCTTTCTTGAGAAGAAGTCCAATTTTTATTCTATTTACGGCCCGGTGTCTGTGTGCAGGAGGATCGGTCTGGAAGTAGGAGAAGCAGAGATTCTTCCACAAACTCTGCTCTTTTCGACTTAGAACTTTCAATTAAGGCCAAAGAAGGATCTATCAAAGATGACAGTCAGCATACAAAGAAAAAATGTGACGTCAAGGAGGGCACTCAACCAAATACGGTGCTCCACAACATCGCCTATCTAGCTCAACCGATGGCAATTTTTGAGAGAGAGATTCTTCAGGATGTCAAAGCTCTCCGTAAGCAATGTCTACACAGTGATGGCCAGCTTAGTTTGAGGCAATTGGGTGAAGGGCTCCAGAAGAAAGGGTACCGGGTCAAAATTATCAAGGCAGGTCCAAGAGGCACCTCCTCATCACCAGCTCAATCTGGCTCAGCGGCCACGGCAGGCACCAACACTGCACGTCAAGACCCCGCTTCAATTTTAGAAAAGATTAAGCATAAATACTTAGTGTGTACTGGTTATAGAGATGCTTCTTCAGCATCTGTAGCAGAAGATGATATAGTCATAGATCCGCGCTTTCAAGAGCAATTTGTCATCAGTCCAATGTCCAGAGATTACCAGAGGGTGTTACCCGTCATTCCGGCTGAGTTTGTGGGGACAAGATTAAGGTTAGAAGCATTGGTAGGCATACTTGCAGATGAGATTGGAAAATCATTTGCAGAGCTTAATTTGCCTCTCCCACCATGGCGTAGGAAAAACGCCTTTCTGAGTCGTTGGGAGAGGAAACCGGCTAATACACTCACCCAGCAGCCTACTGCCACACTTTCCGCAAGGAGTTCGATGGAAAGACAAAATTCTGGTGGTAGCGATGGTTTTTATCAGATATTAGATCTTCACATGCAGTCTTTACAATTGGCTGGCAAGCAGTTGGCTGGACCTTCACCTCGGAAGTGCGATGGTGGTGGAGCACGCACAGCGCATGTGGGGTCCCCTTCCTCTGTAGGAGGGAGTGGCGGGGCTCAGGAGAGCTGGGACAATTTGTCTGTTATTCTAGAATCTAGTAGCCAAGGGACAGTGAAGGAAGGATCATGCAGTGACACCTCAAATAGTAAGCATGGATCAACGAATTCCAAGTGTTCCAATTCCATGGAGAAGGCGGCAATGTCTCCATCTGTGAAACCTGTGAAGAAAAATGAGAATGTGGTTTCATTGCTGGCAAAAGGTCTGAAATCTATCTCTCAGAAAGATTCTTGGCATAATCTGCTTCCCACGGTGAAGACGGTGAAGCGAACGGGCAATGTATCGCCTTTCAACAACGACTGGACCTTGAAGTATTCATCAACTCAGGATGGCAGTGCCAGTCAGAATCGGTTTGGAGGAATTCCCAAGCCTCCTTCTTCAAGGAGATCTTGAGGCAAAACAATAGAACTGAATAATGTACCTATCTATGCTTCCTTTCTTGTTGGATTATTCTTTACTACCAAAACCTGGCCTTTCAAAATAAGGTATCCTCCCTTCTTTCTTTCTTTCCATTTTACAGAATTTGTTATAAAAGACACATGCTTCTTTCTATCAAGAAGAGAGAGTCAGCGACATACTCGGATGGGGTATCCTTTCAGTGATGTCGCATCATAATGCCTGCGCCTTTTTTTTACACACACAGCTCTTAGTTCATGCATCCATGGCTGCTTTCAGAAGCGTATCCAGGTCTACATGAGAGCCAGTTGCTGGGTCGTAGTGAGACCATACCATGTCTTTACCTTTAAAGAGTACTACACCCCCCTGTTGGAATGCTTGCTCAGGCTTGGGAGGGACCCACAATTCTTTCCATATGCTCAAAACATACTTGATGTCTTGTGTGCTGCCACTTTTGATACGCCGCCATATGGCTTGAGGTGTTGCCCAGTCGAAGAATGTTTCCTTCACTCCGCGGGCAAACCCAAGCGCGTCATATGCCGCATTGGTGGGATCAGCAAGGAATCTATCGGCTGGAAATCCTGTTCTATCGACAAATTCAAGCCCCCGTTCTGGTGTTCCAATTGAGATGAGATACAGTTTGATGTGGGCAGCCTCGAGAATTGGCAAAACATCTCTCTTCAATTGAATTGCCAACTCCCAGCAGAAGGGTCACCCCATGGAACGTGCAAAACAAAATACTATCTTTTCATCATTTTGCCACAGCGAACCCAGCTGCACTTCTTCCTGAGTGGACACTAGGTAGGCAGAAAGCTTGTCGACTGCTTCGAAGGCGTCTTGGCCAGTTGGACGAGCATAAGTTTTGGTTGAAGCAGCCTTTGCAATAACTAATCCAAGTCTCGAACATCTTTTGGTTCCAGTAAAGCTGATAAACTGCTTGCTGCGATTGCTGACGGAGCAACTGTGTCCCAACCTGTAATTGCCAAGTTTCGAGGTTGAGACTCCCCTCGGAGAAGGGCAGGTCACAATGCCGCGCATTTATGTGCTTATGCGTAAATATCGAGTCAATTAATGACAATTAACCAGGCCAATCCTTGTTATACTGTGTGTGGAGGGCATTGCCAATTGCCGCCACTTGCTTCATTGCTGGATGGAAAACAAGATGCAAACAAGAGCATCGCCATATGTTTCACCGCAGGTATCTACAAAGAGATGTGAAGAACAACACATGGATATAGTTAGAACCTCAGATTTTTGAGGATATTTGTGCTCTTCATCCTCATCATCCTATCAAAACTGCCTCAGACCGGTGATGGTCTCAGAAAGCTCAGGAAGCTCCTCAAGGTGCCTCTTCTCAGTTCGACCTATATACCCGAGACACATATTTGCTTATCTTTCTGCAATCGGCGTTTAAATTCTGCACTTGTAATCTGTTTTCATATCATCATCACGGATCATTCGATAGTCTTTCGGATTAGAGCAGAAAACATGATGCTGAAATCGTTAAGGACGAGCAGTGGCCCATATTCTCAGGGGAAAAGAAGAGCCTCTGCCGCCATCAAAAACATGCCAGGTAAGGGTTTGCATTTTATCTCTCCCAGTTCTTTCCTCTACTTCCATGTGCAACGCTCATTGCAGTTACCTTCCGTCACCATGGCAGCTTGAAGAGACAGAACTCTACTGTCGCATACTCATCAGATTTTAATGCTGCTGGTGCCTTCATGGATTTGGCTAGTCTGGTTGCAAGTTCAGGTTCAGGGGGTCATACTCCATACGATTCACTCGCTGATAAAATTGGACAAGATTGTTACGTTGACGTGAATGGATGGCATCTCTACCTACGTGATGTCAAAATCCCAGGAGGTAATTTCACACTCGCACAGGGTCTAGCTCAGCAGTTGGGACCAGAGGTACAAGGTAAAGGTGCCAGGGGAGTGGATTATCAAGGGCTGTTAAAGAAAGTACCTATGAAATTTGGAGGCGGCAAAGTGACTCTTCCTCTGAATGACGTTATGCCATCTGGTTGCATGAAAGACTTAGAGCAGATCTGTGAGCAATGGGAGCGTAATTTGTAATTTTCCTACTTTGTTCAGCAGCTTCATCACTAAAGGCGTGAAAAGCTCTGGGACCAGGTAGATTCCAGGCCAATGCAAGGATAGCAAAGTAACTTTCAGAGAGGAAGAAGATGAGATAGCCATTGGAAATAAAGTCTCTACCATTTTTCAGAATTCGATTAAAAGTATTTGAAGCTATTGTTTGCTTTAATTGTAAGGACTCTTTCTTGTGTCGTTGTTGATTTTGTTTGAGATGCTGCAGCAACACATTGCGATCTCGAGGCGTTTCTTAGCCGAGCGTCATAGGCCTAGGGCAACTCATGCACGTTTAAAAGTAGTGTCCAAGGTTGCTACTGGGACAGCTGTCAAGGAATCTGGCGCACTGAGCCAACAAGGCACCTCCAGGAAGCGCAACGAAGACCGCTACGCTATCGAGGCCAACTCGTCTGCTAGCTCCGGCGAAATTGTCACGTATGCAGGAGTATTTGATGGACATGGAGGGGATGCTTGTGCAGATTGGCTATCAAACAACTTTATAAAATATGTTGAAAAGAATTGGAATGATGGCAATGCGCCTGAAGCGGCCATCACAAACGCTTTTCTGGCCGCAGACAAACGAATTCTAGAGCCCAAGACTGGATTCATGGGGCTGGTAGGAGAGCGTGGGATTGGAGGTGCAAAATGTGGGGCTACAGCAGCTGTCGCAATCCTTTATCAGGATGGTCAAGAACGAACCTTACTGACTGCAAATGCTGGCGATGCCAGAGTGCTTCTAGTACAAGGCGGCAAATCTGTGCAACTCACAGAAGACCATGTTCCCGATTCTGAGGAAGAAAGAGAGCGTATTGAAGCTCAGAACCCTAATCCAAGGATGCCGCTTGTACGCTATATAGGAGGTACGTGGCGAGTGGGTGGACTGCTAGCCCTCTCCAGGGCCTTTGGGGATGCCTACTTGAAAGGAACAGGACAATTTGAAGGTGTGCAAGCAGGTTCCGATGGATATTCATCCGGATTTGGTGTAGTAGCTGAGCCATATACAGCACTGACCACATTGGCAGTGGATGAGGATAGTTTCGTAATCATTGCTTCTGATGGCTTATTTGCAAATGAGGAGCGAGGCGGTGGCGGTGGATTGACAAACGATGAGATAGGATCAATGTGCAGAAAGATGTCACGCAAGAGCTGTAACGATCTTGCTAGGGCATTGACAGATGCAGCAGTAGAGGCAGGCACAACAGATGACATCACAGTGGCAGTTCTACGCCTTTAAAGAAGTATTGAAACAGCTTGATAGATACTTTTGCTTAAACGGATGAGTTTGTTGATGTAATGCAATTTAATCATTCATGTTATCTCCAATCTCATCCTCTATTTTTGGGGCAAGATAGAAGGCCAATTTTCCCATTTCAGGAATTTGGTACTCCACCACAATTGGCAGCTCCCTGCTGATCTTGAGCACAGCATGGGCTGATAATGGAGTTGCCTTCGCAAAAGAATTTAAGTACCGAAGAGCAAAGGTCAGAGCCACTGGCTCATTGATGTCGATCTCAGTAACATCTTCTGAATCAATAGACTTTCCTCCTTTCCGGCACATGACATTCGCAGTTCCAATATCGCCTGTGGTGGTGAATTTGACGGCATCCTTAGTAGCCGAGATCTCTACTGTATCACCCAAGGTAGATAAGTCCTTGACAATTCTTTGGAACTCTGATGCAGGCATCTTAATGGTTGCATCATAATCATTATCTGGGATGCCCAAGTGTTCACTGTCAATGTCCATAAGCTTGAGGTCGAATTCAGACACTCGCTCCGCGTTGGGGGACTCGAAAAGGAAGGTGATAGTATCTCCATTGTCCTCACTTCTCATGGTGATAGAATCCTCATTTGCAGAACACTTAAGGATAGTTGAAAGATTCTTAAGCTTCATTCCCATGGAGACATTTCTGTCACACCGGTAGTGCTCAAAACCGTCAGAGCGGAGTTGAAGGGAAACCAAGGAGACATGGGATGAATCCATTGCCTGCAAGCTGAATCCAGTGCTGTTGCAGTCGAAATTGGCATCTTCAATGAGATCTTTAATTGCCTCAATGACCTATGAAGCAGAAGAAGAAGTCAATTTCAAATTGCAGTTGGACCATGAGATATAAAGAAGTCCGCTCAATTGTGCTCATTAGGGATCTTATTAAAATGTGCACCCCTCTTGCAGTACATTTATAGCTTTGATCTTTGCTTTCACCGAGCATCCTTCGCTGATCGTCCTACCTTTTTCAGCAGAGCACCCTGTGCAAGCCTCGCCTCAAACATTATACAAATTTATATCAATTTTTAAGAAAAAGAGACGATTGTAATGATTCCGATATTTGTTGCTTGCGGACCTTTAACGTTGCTGTTTCTCTGTTTTTCAAATCGGTTCAAATTGCCTCCAATCAAAATCGAAAGGGCTGACTTCGAGCTGTCCACGGATTCAACAAACAAAGCCATTCTACCGTATTCCAATAGCTTCGATCAAGCATATCATCGAGTATCTATGAATTTATCAAATTGACATTTTGCTCTTTGCATGGGCCTTTGAAACTCTAGTGGCTGCTCGCTGCAATTGATTGTGTAGTGTGTTTGTCGAGATGAAGTCTTGTTCTGGCAGTAGATATTCAAGTTCATTGAGATCGCTGTATAAGCCTGCTAGTAAGTCAATGAGCGATAGTTCTCATACTTCCATGCATTAGAAACAGACATTGAACACTATTTTGCAGTTCGGCCCCAGTCTCGCCCCAGTCTCCACCGGCACAGTTATGCCTCAATGCCTGAGGAGGCTCTTGTAATTACCCAGCCTGATGATTGGCACCTACATGTTAGAGATGGAGAAGGTTTGAAATCAGTTGTTCCCCATACGGCTGCTGCCTTCGGAAGAGCCATCATCATGCCAAATTTGGTGCCTCCCATCACAACAGCTGCCGCGGCAATAGAGTATAGAAAAAGGGTGTTTGCGGCCGTTCCTCCTGGGACTTCGTTTGAACCACTGATGACACTTTATTTAACAGACAATACCCAGCCAGGTGAAGTTTTAGAAGCTAAAAAGGCAGGAGTGGTAGCTTTCAAACTATATCCTGCAGGCGCAACTACAAACAGCGGCTCTGGAGTGACTGATTGGAGAAAGTGTTTACCCACACTTAAAGTGATGGCCAAGGTACGTGTGTCAGTGTCTGTGTTTTTATTGATTTCAATAAATAATGTCAAGGCTTGCCATGCCATGGTTTCAATAGAGTGCCTCTTTCGTTAGTATACTGCCCTGCACACCATGGCAGCCATACCTCCATAAGAAGGCAAAAGGAAACCTGCCATGTGTTGGCACTATATGTTGTTCTCTACGATTTCTTTCCTTGTAGAGCATAACGCTAGCATGCAGCACACTTACTTTCTTATGTATGCAGGAAAAAATACTCTTATTAGTGCACGGCGAAGTTACAGATAGTTCGATAGATTTTTTCGATAGGGAGAAGGTCTTCATCAAGGAGGTCCTCACACCCCTCATACAAGAAGTAGCTGATCTCAAAGTGGTCATGGAGCATATTACTACTGCCGATGCTGTGCAATTTGTCACATCTGCTCCCGATACAGTGGCAGCAACTGTAACCCCGCAACATCTTCTTCTCAATCGCAACGCATTGTTTGTCGGTGGATTGAGGCCGCATCATTTCTGTTTACCTATATTGAAGAGAGAGGAGCATAGGGCGGCGCTTCTTGCAGCTGTAACCAGTGGAAGCAAGAAATTCTTTCTAGGAACTGATTCGGCACCTCATCCCAAGGGAGCTAAAGAGTCTGCGTGTGGATGTGCAGGTATGTTCTCTGCCCCAGTCGCTCTCGCTCTCTATGCGCATGCTTTTGAACAAGCGGGCGCCCTGCATAACTTTGAGGCATTTGCAAGCCACAATGGACCGGACTTCTATGGCTTGCCCAGAAATAGCAAGAAAATCACCTTGGAAAGGAAAGCTTGGAAGGTCCCTGATGTTTATGAGTTTGGAGATGCGCAGGTAGTGCCCCTCTGGGCAGGGCAATCCTGTCCCTTTACCGTAGTACATAGTTAACTTGAAAAATACCTATCATACCCTTGTTGAGAGAGACCCTGACTTTCTCCAAAATCAGCATGAGCTCCTATTGAATCCTGCGTGAGAGTTTGGGTGACTGCTCGCCTGCTCGTTTGACTGGATCCATTCGCATTCCAAGCGCCGCCCTTGGCTGAATTCTTTGGAAGTGCAACAGGTATAGCAAATGGGTTCACAGCACCAGATACCCTGTTGTCATATCCACTGCTTCCATTCATACTGTTATCATCTTCCTTGTGCCTATCAAATGCATGCTCTACCGGTTTAAACCTCGAACTGAATGCACCGCCCAAAGCAAACATACTCGCATCAAAGAACTTGCGGGGTTTTGGCAGCTGCACCATGCTTGACTTTAGGTTGGTGAGGGTGCCTTCAACGAGGCAATCATGCTCTCTGAAATGATGCAACAAGGCGTTCCATATAGATTGCTGACTCAGCACTTTTGGATTCCCCAGTACGACCATGCCATACTTGGCACGAGTCAAGGCGACGTTCAAACGGCGAGGGTCACTCAGGAAACCTATGCCTTGGTGTTCGTTTGAACGTACGCATGACATAACAATGTAATCCTTTTCTCTTCCTTGAAAGGCATCCACACTGGCACATTCTACTTCTGTATACATCTTTGCTTGCAAAGGCCCATTCCGGGTCATCGTGGACACTATGTGAGCTCTTTGTCCCTCATAGGGGGTGATGATACCAACCTTGGACGGATCCACACCCGCCTTTAAAAACATAGTCACTATCCTCTCCACTTGAGTAGCTTCAGCTCTATTCAGGTAACTGGTACCACTTGCTGATATCTCCTCTGCTCCTAGTTGGACATAAAACATCATGGGCTTCTCGCTCGGCCAGGGGAATGGGGTCTTTCCCGGGGCTGGAGTTCTTTCAGCGACAGTGACACCATTTTGCAGTGCTCCCTCATAGAATGTGTTTGATGGAAACTCTGATAGGGCAGGGTGCATTCTGTATTGTACCGCAAGTCTGATAGGTCGTACTCCCAACAGCATCAACCTCTCAAACAGACTGAGAGAGAGACCAGCACCAGCTGCCTTCTTGCTCACAATCACGGGGCCGAGTTGACAGTGATCTCCCACCATGATCACCTGCTTGGCACCTAAGACAATGGGAATAAGAGATTCAGCCTCCATAGCTTGCGTTGCTTCATCAATAAGCACCCTTCTAAACCTAAAATCGGCGAGTCTTGCATCTCCAGCGCCTGCGCACGTACAGCACACGACATCTGCTGCCAGCAAAATTTCCTTCTCCAGCGCTCTCCGCAGCCTGATGAATCTTCGTTCATCAGATTTTGACAACTCACCCAGTTCTTCTTTCAGCTTCTGAAGTTTTTGAAGCTCCTGAGTCCCTGGAGTGTCCAGATTTCGAACCTGATAGTGCAGGGTTAGATGTTCCACGGGCCCCGCCACTGCTTCCCTGCTCTTGGCTTGCAGCCTCACTATTTTCAAACCAGCCAGCGCAATTCTCTCTGCCAAGTGATCGACTGCAATGTTACTTGGAGCTGTCACTAATACTTGACCTTGCCCCATTTTGGCCATGTGATACACCATCGTCGCTGACGTCACTGTTTTCCCAGTTCCCGGAGGACCCTGCACAATACTAAGGGGACTAGCGAGAGCTCTCTGAACGGCATCTGCTTGACTGTGATTCAATTCTGGCATACCAGGTGCCGATAAGTTGCGAGGGATGTTGACTTTGACTGCAGGGGGGTCAACTGGGTGCCCCAACAATCGATGATACAGATACCCTGACATGGAGGTATCATCGACGGCAAAGGACCTCAGAGCTCTTTGCATTCTCTCATAGCTGACACCCTTCCATACATACTCCACAGTGAAACCAGTGGTTACCTCAACTGGGGGTGGAACATAGTGATGATGATGATGATGATGATGTTGCTCTCTCCTGCCCTTCTTACCGGCAATAACAGGGGCACCGCCCCCAACCTTTTTCTTCTTCTTTACATCCGCATCCTTTTGAAATTCTGCCCTGAGTTCAATAGCTACCTCCTCAGTTGCATCATCTAGTTTTGTTACAAAACCAATGGCTGACCAAGGCCCTGCTCCAAGCTTAGGGGATGGATGGCCCAGCATGAGCTCGTCACCAATCATCAACCGGAGGTCGGTAGAGTCTTTTGGATAATAGAAATGTGCTAGTACCCTATTATTCAATCCAATTGTCCAATGAACCGTGACTCCTTCTCGCACTTGGTTCTCCTTCATGAGCTTGTCATAATCTGCCTCTAGCTGTAGGAGAGGTCCAAACAGATTCTGATGCTGATAGGCATCCTCATACCTCAGTGCCACTGGGAATGGTTCCTCCTCGATGTCAGCACTTTGTGTTGCCAAATCAGTGACGGTGGCAGCAGGCTTGACCCTCCATAACTCTTCAAGTGCTATGACTTGTTTCAGGGAAACTCGTCGAGCTCTCAATAACTCAGAAGACGTAGGTTCAGTGACCAGCCACGAGATGAAGGCCCTGTCTTCAATAAGAGGTTGCCACTGTGTCACATCTACATTGAGTTCCCTCAATGCTGCAGCGGAGGAGGGAGTATCCCTGGTGAGGAGTACTACTGTGTTCTCATCCTTGAGAGGAACAAACCCAAGAGAGAAGACATTCCTGTTCCCAGAAGCGTAGCATTCTAGGACCGTTTCTCCTAAAGGGCTTTGTTTATGCAGGGAAACTTCCTTATTTCTAGACTTGACCAAATGAGTGATGATACACGAAGTAGATCCTGTCGCTCTTCCGTTGCAAAACCATTTCCCAGTGGTCAAGCATTTAACTACAGCTGCCGGGTTGTGGATGCCACAGTAGGCACAGGCCCACTCTGGTGTCTCTACTGGCGCTTCGTCAAACTCTCCGTCAAAGCTCTGCTGGCTGAGAGGGCGGTCGTCAACCTGAAAGATATTGGAAGATACAAAAGGTCAGAATCAGTTTGCAATGCGGGTTTAGTGTAACAAGACGCAAGGGATTTCACATTGCAAATGCGACTTGGACATCGACAAACGACACACCTGATCAAAATCCTTGAAGTGACTGAAGCCTTCATCTCCATTATCATTGATATCTAAGAAAGAAAAGTCAGCAACGGCCTGATCTCCAAAACCATCGTCTGGATTTTTAAACATCTCTTTTATATCACGCAAGAACTTGATTTAAGTGACTTAAACATCCAATTACACAAAGAGAAAAGCAAGAAATTCATAAACTAAAAAGGTCGTGATGGAGACAGACTCGACTAATTGTACGAGGGAGCAGCACTTTGGCTGTGGTACTCCCAGAGGGGGTTGCACTGGCCATATAGGTCCATTCTGCTTTCTATCAACGCGTGATTGCACCAATAAGGCCGAATATAGCAACTAAAAAGCCACTAATAACCAAAATATAGCCAAGGCCACTCATCATGGAACTTCTAATCGGCCTATAATCATCTTGATATTTCACCGCCCCAATGCCTGGAAGAATGAGTGCTACCATAGCTCCAGCAGTCGCGCCAATGAGTTGAAGTGGAATCCACACCGTAGACAACTTCATGGCTACCAGGACAGTGCTTGCCAAAATCAACCAACTCACCACCAGAAAACCTGGTCCAGCTAAGAGCTCTTGTAAGAAAAGCAACCTCCAGAGGGACTGTCTAAATGACTGCATGAGCAATGGGAATCCGGCAATCAGGGATATCCCAAAAGAGATCCTCACTGCTAAAAACAGAGCTCTGCCCCAGGTTTCTCCAGCCAAATCAACCAACACATCCTGAGAAAAATCCTTTAAAATGTCTCCGTGCATGTTTGCTCCAAAGAGGGCCCATCCACCGATGCCCACCAAGGCATATACGCAGGCGCACAACGTCACTGAGGCAATTGTAACCTTTCGCTTCTTGCTGTTATCGCATCTAATCATGCTTTCATCCTCAACTTGGAAGAGAGCAGTGTGACATCCAAGTGCTACCAGCAACACCGGCAATGTTGCCAGTAGTTGGGCCATCTCGGGCACCCACCCTGCCCTGTCTACTGAAGGCCATGTGTCAAGATGATGGATCTTGTGCTGATTGATGGCTGCCATCAACAGGATAAGTACAGATGCAGCAAACACTCCCACAGATGCAACTCCAAGGTAATTTCCTTTGGCAGCTGTGCCACGAACAGCCACGAGAGGTGCAAGCACCACAATGGATATGACGACCAGAGCCACCCTCGAATCGCCATACCCAGGTAAGAACCCACTGCCCAGCACATCATCCAAGACTTTCAGGTACACCACCATCAAGCCAAAGGTGAGAACGGCAATGGACGCATCCCATAGGACAACACCAGTGGATCCCATCGTATCCATGATAAGATCGTTGTAAGAATGACGTCCTGATCGAGTCAAGACGAGAGCAGAGGCAATGACGAGGAGCGCTGTGATAGCGAGTAGTATGCTGCCAATGACGAGACCCAACTCGGAGTAGACTCGAGGCATAGCCACCACCCCTACTCCCAATATGGCATTGGCCACTAGGAGTATATTTTTCCAATACATGGCAGAGCCTTGGGTTCTAGGGGGAGAAGGTGGACCCCTCTCACCCCTCTCAGCAGCGAGCAATGGCTCAGCCAAGTGGTTGTCAAAATGTACGTCTCTAGGACTGAGGTCTTGTTGAGTCTGCGGTATTGTTGGTTGTTTCTCCTGACTTCTCATTAGGCTCGTTGCATCTGAGTGATCGTCCCCCTGCCGAGTATTCCTAATAATAGTCAGCTGGCTTGGAGACAGCGGCGAAGAAGGCTCAGCTACTGTTGGCTCCTGACCCTGCTGCCCCAAACGTAACAAAGTGTCGATGGCAGACGGGAGTTTGCTGCCTACTTGGTCAGGAGGAATAGTCACCGTGGCTTCACGGCTGTATATCAAGGTCACTGGAGCATTTTTGTTCTCCTGCCTATCCATCGCATTCGTGTTCGTATTTGACAAAGACATTGGGAACACCAGTCCGTCCTCTGAAGGCTGCCTGTACACGGTATGAACTCTCGGCTGCGATTCTCCTTCGGGTTCACTCAGCTGTCGTAGCTTTGGAACTCTTTCTCTGTATGGAATATTCATTAGACTGCGGAGGCAAAGAGAAACTCTCTATCTATCAGAGACGGCATTCCTTAGAGGGAGGGGGGGGGGTCTGTAACAGGTTCCGAGTGGCTTCTTATCAACACCCCTTACACAAAATTCAAGTGCTTAATCACACTCGCATTAATTCAGACTCAATTAAAGAGCTGGAAAATCAAACCATCCTTGGTATGTGCAAGGAAAAACGGTGCAAATACCAGACTTTCAACTGCCATCAGCTTGATAAGAATGTTTAGGGAGGGGCCGGAGGTGTCTTTCAATGGATCACCAACCGTGTCCCCAATGACAGCAGCTTTGTGAGCATCAGAACCCTTGCCTCCAAGACTGGCAGCATGTTCAGAAGCACCTGCTTCAATATACTTCTTGGCATTATCCCAAGCTCCACCAGTGTTGGACATGGAGACTGCCATTTGGACGCCAGACACCAAGGCACCAGCCAACAAACCAGCAAGGGCCCGGACACCAAAGAAGGTCCCTGTGACCACAGGGGCAAGCATGACCAAGGCTCCTGGGGGCACCATCTCACTGATGGAGGCTTGAGTGGAGATTTCAACACAGCGACGGTAATCTGGGCGAGCAGTTCCCTCCATAAGACCAGGGATAGTGTTAAATTGTTGACGCACTTCTTCAACCATGGCAAGCGCCGCCTTGCCGACAGACTTCATTGTCATGGCAGAGAACCAGTACGGAAGCATTGCGCCAACCAAAAGACCAGCAAACACTTGCGGGTCCAAGATGGAGGAGTCTGCGATCGTGATGCCTGCACGGGTGATGTATGCACCAAAGAGTGCCAATGAAACGAGGGCAGCGGATCCAATAGCAAAACCTTTGCCAATGGCAGCAGTCGTGTTGCCGGCAGCATCCAAAGCATCTGTTCGCTCACGGATATCCTCGCCCATCGAAGCCATCTCGGCAATACCTCCTGCATTGTCAGATATAGGCCCATACGCATCAATTGCCAAGCATGTCGCAATGGTTGCCAGCATTCCCAGTGCTGCGCATGCAATACCATACATGTGAGCCATTGAAAAGCCAACGAAAATGGCGAGAGCGATGATGAAACATGGGATGATGGTCGATTTGTAGCCAAGAGCAAGTCCAAAAATGATGTCTGTTGCTGCGCCAGTACGACACGCATCAGCCACATCTTGCACTGGCTCGTATCTGTTGGAGGTATAGTACTCAGTGGTAAGACCGATGATGAGACCTCCCCAAAGTCCAACAGCCACACAGATGAACACTTGCCAGCTCTTCACCACACGATCAGGGTCATCGACGAATAAGCCAGTAATTTCCTTGGGAAGGGCTGCTGCTGCCATGAAATAGGCCACAGGGGTCATCACAGTCGTAGAGATTATTAATTGCATCTTCAATGTGGACTCTATCTCGGCAATAACGCGGGCTGGCTTGAGATCAGTGGCAACCAAGGTTGTGGCAATACAAACGATGATACCAGACGCTGTGATCAGAAGTGGGAAGCACATAGAGACCCAGGCATGGTTGCTTCCCAAACTGGATACAGATGAAACGACAAGAGCAGCACAAGTGGACTCTGCGAACGAGCCAAAGAGATCTGCCCCCATACCGGCGATATCACCAACGTTGTCACCCACATTGTCGGCAATGACAGCTGGGTTGCGAGGGTCATCCTCTGGAATGTCCTTCTCCACCTTGCCAACCAAATCTGCACCGACATCAGCAGCCTTGGTATAGATGCCACCACCGACTCGTCCAAAGAGGGCGATAGAAGAGCCTCCAAGACCATAACCAGTAATTGCTTCAAAAAGACCCTCCCAGTCATCGCCAAAGATCTTCCTGTAAACAAGCATCAAGACATAGAGGACAAGGAGAGCATTACCTGCCAGCAAAAAGCCCATGACAGCACCGGAGCGGAAAGCAGCCATAAATGCAGGAGCAATTCCCTTGCGTGCCTGTAAAGCTGTACGAGCATTGGCATATGTGGCAATGGACATTCCGAGGTATCCCGACAGGATGGAAGTGGCAGCACCGATCAAAAAGGCCACAGTGGAGAAGGCACCATTATATATTGATGGAGCCCGCAGAACACCAGCCTCGTCAGGCTTCCACTTTGTGGAGAATCCATCTTCTGAGCTAAGAAGAACAAATATGAAAATTGAGAAGAATCCCTGCAATTAAAAGTAGAGTCGGAAAGGTGTTCCAGGATGATCAAGTTCGACTTTTCAAACCCAAGGTGGTAATACCAGCCATTAGCCTTGGAGCCCATATGACCTCTTCATTAGGTTGTAGTATGATAACTCACCATAAAAACGCTGACATAACGGTATTCAGTAAATAAGAAGCTCCTGGCTCCTTCGCTGATGGCAGCTTGCAAGTCAGCACACCTCTCTTCAATCTACATGAAACGCATCGATAAGAGGGACATGTCAGAATAATATCGTGCCAGTATCATACATCAACTCGACTCTGGCTTCAAGAACCGAGAGCATCGAAATCAAACTTTCGAATAACAGTTTATGTGGACGACCTACCTCAGCCTCTCCTCTCTGTTCTTCCTCCAAAAGGTACTCTCTACCATTATCGGAGCGAAGAGCACCGCCTCCGACCTTGATTTGGGACACACGGTGCCACAAAAAGATGGCAAACGCAATGCCGGCTAAAGCCGACACTGGTATAAGTAGTGTCAAACTATCAGATATCATCTTTG
>JAAMXV010000680.1:0-11539 GCA_019693495.1 Axilococcus clingmanii | reverse complement strand
GTGACGTGGCGCAGTCACGTGTGACGAAGAGAAAATCTGATTGCCATCTGTCCACCTGCAAGATTTGAGTCGTGTGAAGGTATCAAGTCAGTATGCAAGGACTGTCCACTTTGAGAGAAAGTATGGACGAGAATAGTAGTTACAGAATACTTTTGTTTGTAAAGGAATACATTGGAAGAATCACTGATCATGCAGAGCCACTCTCTTAAGAGACAAGGCACTCCTCCTGCTGTTGTAAACCCGAAAGGCGGAGAAGTTGTAACAGCCCAGTACAGAATATCAATTATACAATACTACTCAGTCAAGGATTCACACAAAGAAGAGTCCAATCTATTTTCCAACAGCTTCTTAACCTGCAATGCTTTACCCACTATGCGTGCTTGCAGCACGGGAGAACACTCCAACCCACCAGGGGAAGAGTGCATCCATGAATCGAGTCTCAGAAACTGGTCCTCAGTCACTGGAGGAGGTAGAGCGTGCAATGCCTCACACACAGCAACTGTTCCTTCCCATTCTTTTGCTATTTGCCATTGAGCCCTCAATGTGTCAAAGACGATATTCCATCTCTTGGAGCTCATCTCTGCGGCCCTGTTGAGCAATGATGCTCTGTGCTTTTTAGTAAGTAGCAACACTCTCATATAATGCCTCATTGCATCTTCTTCAGTCTCTCCGCTTAACTGTTCATACAAGTATGAAGAGTTGGGGTTGACGATATACACAATAGCTTGCTCCAGTGCACTCCCCTCATCCTCCTCAGTGCTGATAAATGGGACTGCATACAGGCACCTTTCCGCCACCGGAAGTATAGGGTTATGCTCCCAACAGTTGATCAAAGCACTTGCAACTTCAAACGCAGTTGAGTTATCAGTACACGTCGATGGATTAAGGGCCAACACAATATTAATGGCAGCCTCAATCTCCGGAGGAACTATTTCACCACTTTCAGCCAATTCCAAGTACTCTGTCACTGGAGCTGAAGGCAGCAATTCACATAGATCGGCAGCAGTGCTGTCGTCACCATGCAAAACAGAGCGCCAAAGTATTTGAGGCGCAGCAAAGTGTAGCAATGAACTCGCTGTATCATTCACATCACTGTACATATCCTGAAAAAGATTTCCTATCCTTGGTGCCAGTAGATCTTTCCCAAGTGCGCTGAGCGCAGCAGAACAATTGCCATTTTCAGCCAAACGCGACAGCTTGTCGAGCCCTTGCGCAACTGGGACTAGCAGAGCAAATTGTCCTTCGGGAGTCTTGGTTACGTTGGACTGCGCTACGGCCCGGATGGCTCGTATCGCATCGGAACCATTGGAATAGAGTCCATTCCAAGTAAATGCCAGTATGTCAGATATGAGAGACTCTGCTTCCAGTAGATCAGATAGTGTCGGGCAACACATACCATTTGGCGCTGGCCCAGAATTCTTAAAAACAGAGTCGATCAGACCATCGACATCAGGGCTCCTGCTGTTTTCATTTACACAGGCAGGCATCTGTGCGATGGTGCTCAGAAAAATGTCTCTGTGTTGAGGAGTGTAATCTGTCCTTATCAAGGCAGAACCATCGTGGTTGTAAAAGATACTGTTCAAGCTGACATCGCCTCTGTCATATACCCCAGGCTCAGCATCAATGATTTCAGGGTTACCAAGGATTTGTGTCGAGATAGTTGCCGGTGCTCCCTCCAGAGAACAATCTGTAAAGTTGTCGATAGCGATGGCAAGGGTGAAAAATCGTGGGCGTTCCGACACTATTCTGCCATTTGTTACGACAGTATCATTCCACTGCTTTTCATCATAAAAGAAGCAAGCTTTCTCATCAAGGGCAGAGAATATATCTCCTAGGCCAGGCGAAAGTTTCTCGGCGCCTTCCACGTCCTCTGGAAACCAGGAGCAGAACGGATTTTGTGTGGCACCCACCGAATCTAGGGTATAGTACATAGTAGCAGAATTCACCATTTCATCAGTTGGTTGGATA
This sequence comes from Axilococcus clingmanii, assembly GCA_019693495.1. Taxonomy (NCBI): domain Eukaryota; kingdom Viridiplantae; phylum Chlorophyta; class Chlorophyceae; order Chlamydomonadales; family Chlorococcaceae; genus Axilococcus; species Axilococcus clingmanii. Next base: position 9,571 of record JAAMXV010000680.1, on the reverse strand, counting down.
TAAGCGAATGCTCTCCTGAAAAACAGCCCTCCAATAGATGATGACGGAACTTCAGGATGGGTAGCAACATCAGCGGTGACAGAGACATTGTACTCCTCCTGTAAAGTGGTGGCTGCAAACCAATGCTTAGCCCTGAGAAGTGCCAATTCACCTGTGGGCTCTTGGAGTTCCCCATTGGCATTCTGCACCTCGGCAAGCACAGAATACATCAAGTCCTTCACTCTTGATGAGCCCAAGTAGTGTTGTCCAATCCAGTCTCTGATGGCCTTCTGGAAAGTATTATCTTCAGCCCAGGCGGGGATGGTGTTCACAAATATTTCAAATTGACGGAGCATGGCAGCCATTTTGGCATAAAGGATGTATCCAGAGTAAGGATCATCCAACATTCCCAAGTCAGTCAGCGATATGATAGGACGAGATGCTGGATCGGATGAATACTCCATCGCTGAATTGAGGAAACCCTCATGATACCCTACAAGCTGTCCAGATGGCGTAATCGCCTTGATGCTGAGCTCATCCGCAGGGAAGGGGGCATCACTGGCTTCAGACAAACACTTGTACTCCATCAGGGTAGCAAGACCTTCTTTTAGACCCCACTGTGTGTAGTCCTCGATAGTTACGAGGTTACCAAACCATTGATGGGCAATCTCATGACACACAAGACTAGTTGCTTGAAAGCGATGGTACTCACCGCTTGCTATCTCATCATAAAATAGACGTGGCTCATCAAAGATTACCAGTCCCCAATTCTCTACCGAGCCAGTTCGTCCTGGCACCGCTACAATGTCCATCTTACTGATCTCGGCAGGCTGGCCAAAGCTGGTGTACTCCTTGTAGAAATCCATTGCGGCATCAGCAACCCTGGCGGCATACATAATGTGATCCGGATTTCTGTCAGCTGCCACCCATGGTTGGATTGGTGGTGTTGAACCGCTTGTGTAGTTCACCAACTTTATGTCCCCCACAACCACAGCCAACAGATAAGCTGGCATTGGAGGTGTAGGGGCAAACACCACATCTTGGATGCCATCTCTAACAGGCTGCGCTTCAAGCTGGGCGCCATTGCTCAGGGCGGTGACATTCATTGGTGCTGTTATAGAGACATTAAATACTGCTCTAAATTTGGGGATGTCATATGATGGGATCAAGTACCGAGCTCCTTGAGGATCCAGGGCAGAGGCCATCAGGACTGTGCCTGGTCTACCGTTGCTGCTCGCAAACGGGGCACTCGCATACAGACCCGGCTCTGTTTGTTTACCCTGATAGAGTATTGTTAATGATGGTACATCTCCAGGTTTTAATTCAATTCCATCCAGGTCGATTGCAATGAGATCAGTGTCCATACTGGTGAGGATGCCACCTCTGTCTTGTGGCAGTACGCTGCGCACGACACCCTCGCAAGTAACTGTTCCAGAAGTATCACAAAGTATCCTGCTAGATTCACTTTTCTTGGGCATGATAACAACACTCTGTATCAGTAAATTTTGGGCTGCATGGAGCACCACGCAGCTTGCTGGAATCGATACATTCAAAGTGATCGTGACGGAGGCGAGCCAAGGATATGTTGGGTTGCTATAAATGAAATGGTAGGGTTCTAGGTAAAGATGGAAATCATAGTGTGTCGGTTGAAGAAAATTCCAATATGGTCCAGTGCTCATTGTAGCACATGACCCAAATTGATCACCTCCCCTTCCTGATCCACTTTGGACGGTGTCGGAGTTTCCTCCGCTAGAACTCAACCCTGCTGCTAGACCGATAATGAGGACCAGTGCGGCAACAATGGAACCAGTAACAATTAGGAATCTTTTTGAAGGTCTCCACCTGCAACCCCAGCGATTACTTTTATTTTTTGAGACTCTGAATTACCACATTAACATGTATACTCACCTGGTGGTGGCAGACCGCTGATATGGTATCGAGCTATCAAATGTCGTAGGCACGTCTAAGGAGCTGTATTCAGTTGTGTGCAGAGGCTCTACTTCTACCTCCAGAGGTTTGAAGGACGACGCTCTCATCTTAAGTTGAAGATCGGTGATAGATGCTGGAGCAACTGAAAACTGGACTGGTCTGCTTCAAATATGCCACTAGGCAGACGACATGATACAAAAAAGTATAGAATTTACTCACAAAATCAGAAGCTGAAGGTTCAATCGATTGATATCAAGTATCTTAGCAGGTGTAGCATGCTTTCCTTCTTAATGACCCGTCCGTCATTTATAAGCTCAGCTGAATTTTCATAAAGTACGTAATACGTGTTCAAATCTGTAGCCCTGCACGAGGCGTCAACGAGTGAAACCCCAAACAAGGATCATAGACTTTGAACTAAAGGTTCGTTTCCTGTTGCATATGGAGTATACTAAAGATCACATAATAAAGTTTTACATTAGATCTAAGACAAAATCCAACGTTTCTACAGCATTCCACCATGGCTGACACCGAGATGACCCCTGCTGCTTCTCCGCCAAACGAAGCACCACTGGCTGAGACAGCCGCTCAAGCCCCAGCTGCCCCCACTGAAGCTCCCATGACTGATGATGTACCTGCAGCCAATGGCGATGCAGCAGCCATTGAATCTCCACCAGCAGAGGTCCCAGAAGCCACTGCTGATGTCCCACCTGCTCCTGAACCTGAACCTGCACCTGCTGAACCAGCACCTCCTCCTGTCAAAACTGAAGCACCATTACCAGTAAGGCAATACCTTGAAGCTACAGTAGTTCCAGTCCTTATGCAGGCCATGCAGCAGTTGGTCAAGGATCGTCCTGAGGATCCAATAGGTTTTGTGGCTGATTACTTGATTTCACACAACCCCAAGAAACAAAAGGTGGATCACAATACCGACAACAATGCTACCTCTTAACTTAAAGTAAGAACATCAGATTAAATCTGGAAGTAATGAATATAAAGCCATGGACACTATATATACTGCAATATCATCCAACACAGCCGCAAAAACACGCTGCCATGCAGCCAGTCGAGCCAGTTTTTCAGTCAGCCCTGGTATTAACTTTAAGAACATATCTACAGCAGCAAATGGCTGCTTCTGTGTACCTGTACTCTTAGTTGCAAGCATTCGTAAAAAAATTGCAGTGATCAGTATCACTGCTAAACTCAGGAGCGCTAGAAAGGGCACCGGTGGAAAGACGAGTTTTTCGTTCTCGGAGGGACCTAGTCTGATAATTGCAATGAGTACTGTCTGAGACAATGCCTCCTGGAACAACCACCAAACCTTGTCAAAATGTAAATGCATGAGAGCTATGAAGGCTTGTTGCCAGGTAAACAGGGCTGAGGAACCATCACTGAAGGTATGCTTCTCCATGATTGCAGAGTCTGCAGCAACTGCCATCAAGATGCCATAGAAGGCAGCGAGAAGAAGCCGTAAAAAGCACGTTTTATCTATTGATGCAATGAGTAAATCCGGGAGAGTCCAGGGTTGATTGGTGGCCCTTTGAGGGCGTGCTTGAGCAGCATACTGCAACCACTTGGAATCCGCCGCAGTTCCGATCTTCTGTTGCGGACGGTCTGTCTTCTGTTGACGAGGGGGTAAGGTGGGTCCACTCCTTGGAGCTATAGAAGCTGCATTTAATGGGCTAGACAGATCACGTGCTGTAGGGTCAATCTGATTTGGCATACTATTCTCCGCTGCAAAAAATCAACCGAGATTGAAAATGTCAGTGCCGTCAAGTCAGATGAGACGTCATTAGTACACCTGCGTACCAATATCCTCCTCCTTTTTAAGACTGCCAGTGATGGTTGCTAATCGATCGTCTCCTCTAGCCAAAAGCTTCTGCCGTCGTGCTTCTGCAGCAGCTTTCCGATCCATTACCTCTGATATCGTTCGGAAGTTCAACACGTATACTCTGCCTGCATTGAGAGAGCTTCAATATATTTAAGGTTTACAATTACACCGACAACGGGGCATTTTCGTAGTCATTCCACTCGACGTTGCTCAGTTCCCATTCTTTGATTCCAGCTTTCGCAAGCACTGCAACAATTCTTGACCTTGCTTCATTACCCACTGGCCAGTCACCGGTGTAAGAACCCAACACTGCCCCAGAGTATGTGATCCCTGCAGCTGAAGCAGCTCCAGAGTAATAGAATATACACCACTCCAGATTCTCATCACAATCTAATATCCTCCAAAACTCATCCGACACGACACCATTGTCCAGCACGCTGAAAAAAAAGGTTCCTGGAACCTGCCCTCTTCTCACTCTGTAGTGCCTTCTTCTCCACACCTCTTTCCCATCCAGTGTCTTGACAGTAAATACAGGGTCATACCAGAAAGTGTTCTTTGCTTTCCCATTGTAGAAGATTTGATACTGGTTGGGGAAGTAATCGTATGCCGGGTTCTTGCCAGAGAATATCTTCCAACTGAACAGAGAGTTTGGTGGATCCAACCACCCTCGTAATAGATCTTCGGCCAGTTCATGGGTCATCATTTGCCCTTTGTAATCTGGAAGAGGATCAGGATTTGGTATCATGGGTATACTGGCACTTAAACCCAAGCAATTGTGCTTCTGTAGGATACATAATGAAAACTCTTGCAATGCAGGTGACTCATACGAAGCTATGCATCGATAGCTGCACACCTGATCATTGTATTTGCAATTATTCAAACATCCAAGAGCTGTTCGACATGACTTATCTAAAAGGCAGTTCACAATCTTAGATCCGCAGTTGGTCACCATGCACAGCAAAGTGCTCAAGTCGCCTTGCTGCGCTTTGGTCGAGCTTGAGACTTCAGGAACTGTTGTTAAGGACTCATTTATGAGGATGAGGATAGCAAATAACAAGTCATCTGAAGTTGCTCTTTGATACAACTCTTCAACTGCTTCCAATATTGCTGTAAGTTTGGTAGATCCCTGCAACTTATTGTAAGAAGAATAATTGGGTGCTCCATCCAGTGCAATAAAGTTTGAGGCCCCAGACGCAATAGCGGTGAGTAGATCATTCATAGAGTCTACGCCCGTAACCAAGACCATATCAGCCGACTCTATGTAGTTCTGATGAGCAGAAATTTCATCAATATCAATAGGACTCATGTGGAAGGTTGCATTTGTCCATTCCAGTCTCTGAGAAATGTGTGAGAAAACTTCTCCCAGGGGCACCGCATGTATAGTGCTCGCTCTGCGCAAAGGAGCTATGAGGGCAATGTTGATGCCGGCGGACCCAGAGCCTTCTGTGGCAGCTTGTAAGTCTGCGAATGCTCCAGGAATGTGATTTGTAGATCTATTATTCATGGTTGTTAAGCCAAGCATGGATGCTGCTGCTGTCACCAGTGCAAGGTAAACAAACAATGTCTTCCTCCCCCTGTTGCGTCGTTGCTTCCTCCGTTTGAAGAGGCCTGATGTCTCTGGAGTGGCTGGGAATGGAGCATAATTATAAGTTCGACTTATTCTTCGATTCTTGAGATGATAGATTTTTCGGGTTTCGGAAGAATTTTGCGAAGATGCACAGTCCCGATGTGATCTTTGAACCCTTTCCGCCTTCCTACGACCACTAAATGGGCCCTTATCTGCCTTCGTAGGATGCTTTAGCGATTTCATCAACAATGTGCTTTTTGATTTACAGGAATTTAGAGGGTTGGAGCGGAACTCATTGGGATCGGGTGGACGCCCTCAAACTGTTCTCATGACCTCAGCACAGCAGCCACAGTGTACTCTCCATCTGACCCATTATGGGTGCTCGCTGTCATCATCTGTGTCCGGTTCTTCCTCCCTACCTGCAGTTCGTGAGCAAATATATTGTTGAATAGGCGTCTAAGGATTTTTATATAACCGGTTTTTTCTAAATCTTGCTGGAGTTTAGAAGCACTGAACTTGTTGATTTTTCCAACAATCTTGAGAGAGTTCGTAGCTTGGAAAACAAGGCTACAACTTCATAAGATTTGAACTCCTAGGGATTTTATGAACAATAAGACAACTACCAGGCCTACAAGGGCCAGCGCAGTAGGTCAGGGAAATGGCCGTTTCCCAAGTGAATACAAGCAAGAGGGAAATGGCTACGGATATGAGGATCAGGTGGGTAATTTACGAGATCTTTTCACTTTCGAGATGTTTATACCGAGACTGACTGGTCAAAAACGCTGCATTTCAAATACAGCAGCAATACGCAAATGGGACTCCCAGCGCACCTTCTTCTCGCATAGATATCACTAAGCTCAAGGTATGGTGATGTATACGTTTTTGATTTACGGTATTTATCGACATAGCTGTATCATCCCCCGTGCAGATGCCTGCTCTTCGCAAATATTCAAAGGTCTATGATCTTCCTGTGCATCAATCGAGTACCAAAGACGAGCTTACTACTGTAGTTGCAAATCACTGGAACACCATGGTAGGTATCTCGTGCATTTACCCAAGTTCACGTGTCACAATACTGACGCTGCCTGCAGGTGGTCACGGAGGAGTCCACTCTACAAAATTTGATGCGAGTCCGCAATAGAACGAGCTAATGGACAAAGTAGGATTATAACATTATTTGAAATGAGAGATTAGGTCACAAGCTCTTTTATTTTTAGCACATTTGTGACAGCAGCAATTTGAAATTACTCTCAACCGCCAGGCAAAGAATTGACCAATGGCACCTTTCCAAATCTGACTCCTATCATTATGACAAGCCCTACCAATAGACTGCTCAAATTGCTCCAAATCTCAGTACCAAAAATGCAATCCCACATATTCCAAAGACCTCTCCAAAATAAGACAACTCCAATCACAGCTATCAGAGTCCAAAAATTGGCTGTCACATCGAAAGATGTGGGCAATGTTTGCTCTAATGTCTCGGTAATGGCATCTGTTAGGGCTCTCGGTAGGCCTTCTACTTCCACTTCTGTCTGGTTGGTCTCAGCTGCAGCCACCGATGCATGACGGAGGAGAAACCGAACAGCTGGGCTGTTGGGCGTAGAAGAGTAGTTTTCGTGTAACGTGGTCGCGTCATCCTCGATTATTTTTATCCTGAAGGGTTCTACATTGTCTAACAGTGGATTGCTAGCTTCTTCATCATGTTCCATCGCTTCCCTGTGTGCTTGAAAAAAGTTGGATTACATCAAGGTCATCGTCACTCACAAAAGTTGACGGCATTCGAAACTATCATTCTGATAAAGCAAGTTTCTTTTCTGAATTTAAACCGCTTCTGCAGGCCTTTATGATTTTCTCGGACAGAGTTGTCAATGTTCACGCCTTTCAAAAGTCAGCAATAATCCGGTATGGGTCAGACCTCTGGGCTCTCTCTCCCTTTCCCTGCCACATAAGGACCAATGCATGAAATGGTTTACGTGAAGGAATAATTCAACGGACCAACCATTTCTATTGGTTTAATTGAATATTGTTATACGCATTTAATTAGTGATATTCTACTTTTTATTTTACTGCGCCTTGTTGAGTGGAAATGTCAAAGACAGCGCAGGAAAGTGGCATTGCAGGCGTAGAGGTGGCCCTGGATATACATGACTCCACAAAGGAAGCTGTGAGCTTATTGGGCTGCCTTTCCGAAGACCAACAGATGATTGTGACTTTCACGAATGTGTCCTGTTGGGTACCTGCCTTTGTCACACCGCCCTCCACGCTGTCTACATTTAGGAAGCATATCAAAGGATGTGGTCGACGCACAGAAAATGATAGACAGATGAAGCCTGAGTTGGATTTAAAACAGATCTTGTACAACATTAATGGCTCGGTCTCTCCAGGCGAAACTCTTGCGCTAATGGGCCCTAGCGGAAGTGGAAAAACCACACTGCTCTCTATCTTGGGTGGCCGCTCTCCAAAGACGGCTGTTCAAGAAGGATCAGTCCTCTTTAATGACAGCAAGCTCACTAAACGCATAAAGCGCCAGATAGGTTACGTACTTCAAGATGATCTGCTGTATGAGGCCCTCACTGTCTATGAGACCTTGCATTTCGCAGCCACACTTCGCCTTCCACCTCACATGACCCGTGGAGAGCGCGCTGACAGAGTGGAGAATGTGATTGCAGCTCTTGGGCTGGGCCAGTGCCGGGACACCATCATTGGTGGGTTTCTGAGGAGAGGCATCTCAGGAGGGGAGCGAAAGAGAGTGTCCGTAGGCGAAAATCTTTTGACTGAGCCCAGTTTGCTACTGCTCGATGAGCCCACAAGTGGCTTGGACTCAACGACTGCCAGGAAGCTGATCGGTCTGTTAAAAGAGTTGGCCTCTGGAGGTAGAGCAATAGTCACCACCATCCATCAGCCCAGTTCCTCACTTTATCGCCAACTCTCAACCGTCTTGTTGCTCAGTCAAGGCCATATCATGTACTATGGTCAAGGTTCGGCTGCTGGGCCTTGGTTCACAGCGCTGGGGCATCCTGTCCCTTATGGTGTGAATGTAGCAGACTTTATGTTGGATATTTCAAGTGGAGAGGCCCTTCCAATACTAGAGATGAAGAAAAGCAAGGACGGTAGTACGCAGGCAGAATACACTGGCGAGGCTTCCAGAGTTCGCTGCATAGAAATCTCGGAGAGGTACCTAGAGGAAAACCCTGATGGGTACGTCTTAGATGGGGTCCCCTCTTTGGAGTCTTCGATCAATGATGAATCCCATGGCATACTGGCTGATGGTCTTGCATCATCTCACAAGGACGTGGTGCGGAGGTTGGATAGTGGGCGTAGATCCAAAGAGGGCTCTATGAAGAGGCTCCGGAGTGTCACGAGCATTGCAGCTTCTCGGCCTGGAGCCAGTCGCTGGGGTGCATCATTCACGACCCAAGTATCGACCTTATTCATCAGGGCAATCAAGGTGCGACGTTTTGAGACGCTGACAATTCAGGATACGCTGCTCTTTATCATAGTGGGTGGTATTTCAGGATTGATTTGGTGGCAAGTAGGGCAGAGTGACACTCTTGTCAATGCACAACAAACACTTGGCCTCCTCTTCTTTGAGTCACTCTTCTTGGCTTTTAGAACCATGTTTAATGCGCTGTTCACCTTCCCCAGCGAGCATAAAATGATGCTCAAGGAACGTGCCAGTGGAATGTACAGACTGAGCGCATTTTATGTCGCCCGCAGTGCAGCTGATCTCCCCATGGACTGCTCCATACCATCAATTTTAGTCGTTCTCATATATCTGATGGGTGGTCTCAGATCTGGGGGGTATTTCTTTGCCAACTGGGGTACAGTGATGCTCAATCTGTTGGTAGCTCAGGCATTTGGGCTGCTCATAGGTGCGACTGTGATGCAGCCTAAGAGTGCACAGACCATAGCTGCCGTCATCATGCTGACTTTCATGTTGGTCGGCGGGTTCTATGTGCAAAATATCCCTTCTTGGATATCCTGGATTAAATGGTTGGGATTCATGACCTATGCATACAATTTGTTGGCTAAAATCGAATTTGGTGGGAGGACACTGTATGATTGCGGAGGGGTGGATGTTTCAGATCCGACTACAAACTCAACGTGTGTCCCAGTCACCGATAAGGAGGCAGCTTTGGGTCTTTTTACAAATCCAGATTCACCTCCATGGGAGGTTGCTGTTATGTTTGGATATTTAATAGTCTTGAGGATTATGGTTTACTATGCTCTGAGGATCAAGACCTCTGCGGGAGGGCCTTCGAATCGGC
>JAAMXV010000679.1:20277-32918 GCA_019693495.1 Axilococcus clingmanii | reverse complement strand
GCGATCTGAAGAAGTATTGCTTTCCACTCATCGACACAACACAGTGATAGTAATGCTTGAACTGTTCCCATTCTTGGGGAGTCATCCCATGCTTCTGCTCCATTACCTGCCTCAACTGGTCCTCGTTGCGAACCTCAGTTGACTTGCCTCTCATCTGGCACCATCCAAAGGAGTCCACATCAAAGACACTCGGCATGACTTTTCGTGGATTGAAAGATGTCACTGTTCCGCCATTGTCAGTATGTTGTGGCATTGGGGCAGAAACAGGCTGGTATGGAGGCTGGCTCTCTGTTTCTCCTCCAGTACAACAAGAGCTGCACACCCACTGTGTTGCCGGTACAGTGGGAGGCATCATGCAGTGATAAAGGCAGTAATGCTTGAAGCATATAAACCTATCGAAGCATTTGCTGCAGCGTATGTTTACACCGTTGCAGCCTTCACTGCAGTGCTCGCAGAACAGCACAGAGCGAGGGTCAATTTGCATTGTCGTGAAACGTTTTTCAACAGGCCACGCTTGCTCACTAGTGAAGTGCGCGAATGTAAGTCTTTTTTAATTGTCATGACTTTTTGAGAACGAACTAGATAGCTATGAGCATGGCCGACTCTTGGACTTCTTCGGCCGAAATCTGGCGAAGAGGCGTCCTTTTGGGGAGACGTGCTTCCCTTATCTCGTATTACATAAGAAAGCCCATCACTTCTTGTGCTTTCCAATAATGTTTCTTCGTCGATAAAACACCCTTTAACTTTGGGTTCCAACCTTTTTCTCGAGGAACAACAGGAGTGAGAATGCAGGCAGATACGTTGATCCTACGTACAGGGCCACAAAGGGAGAGAGCGAAATCATTAAGTATCAATCCCTTTCTGTATGAAGAGTTCGTAATTCCTAAAGACACCGTTCATAAGAACGTTCACATAATACTCCTTGAGGTAACCTCAATATACAACGAATCATGAACTACCGAGTTGCGACTCGTTTTAGGAGACCCTTTTGGTCAAGAGTTTACCAGGCGCTGTCCAGCTCAGTTGCTCGAGGCGTCAGAGGGATATTCATGTCGGGCAAAGGGACCATTAGGGAATTCTATTTACACTCATATTACGAAGAAGCGCTAGTTTAGTTTGACAATGCAGCGTTGCATTCTATTTATGCTCTCCTTCCCAGTGATGCTGACATCGCTTTGTCTAACCACAAGCTTGACAAGACCTAGCATTACAATCCTATACATAGATCGTCATCTGACTGAATTAAATCGACTTCAGATTGCTTGCGCGATGGCATTTTTAAGTATCTCCAGGGGTCCCTTGGCAAACATGGTAGCCGGATACACCGAGGAACCCCACCGAGGATGTAAGATAATCTTGCAACAGCCAGCATTCTGTGCTTTGTACCCTAACAACGTACCCATGGCTTCTACCTCTCCATACACAGCATTTGTTTCCTTGTGTATCATTGGTAATCCTGAACATGGATCTATGTAATCAGCCCAGTAGCCTTGTAGTGCTAGTGTTGCACATACTTTTTGAGCAAAACCGACAAACTGCTCTAACAGTCTATCCTTCTCCTTATCTGCTTGTTCTCCCCAATTAACCAGATCTATTTCTGATTTTTGACAAGTGGGTATGATCAATAAACCCTCTAATGTCATATTTGGGAAAATTGCAGCTATCTCGTCTAAGTGACACCGCGGACACCCTGAAAGTGGATGCTAAAACTGAGGATTATAATTGTGTAAATGCTTTGTATATATTAGATACCATGGATAGAGTATTCTAGGCCCCACGGTGTCATTGTTACCGGAACAAGTGGCTCCGTGACTGTCATGTTAGCGTTCAAGTAGATTTTCGGCACGTTAGTGGAGGCCAAAGGCAATATCAATACAAAGGATTGGAAACTTCTATCGACAATAAGAGAAATAAATATGAGCCAAAAATGTAGGATCTGTGCTGAGGCAAAGGCATTTGTCTACCGCCCAGGTGCACACACTCCTTGCCATTCTTGAGGCAGCTCCTTCACCTCAACCTCAGACAGGTATTTCAGAGGGATCGGCCCTTCTGACAAAAGAACTTTGTTAGCAGATAGCCAAAACTCTATGCCTTCATCGATAGCCCCCCTCAGATCCAAGCGGAGGAGCACACTCGCCCAGTCTTCCATCCGAAGATGTCGAGGTTGTGTTGCAAAATGGATGTGACTTCTACTCATGCTCTGTAATTTTCCACAATTTTGAATGTTTCTCCAATTTTCCTTACTTGTGGCATGAATGGCGACTTCTGCTTGCTCTGGGGTTTTGAGGGGATCCAGCGTTGGATTGTTTAGTCGGAAAGTGTGGCCATGGGTAGCCCGCACCAGGCCCGGGACGTGGCCAGGTGTATCATTTGACAGTTGAAACCGCTGCTTTTCATCCTGATGCAGTATATTCAGGAGTTCATCCATAAAAGGTTTTGTATTTTTTGCGGCATCTTTTAAGGTAGCAAGGGGTACGAAACCACATCCATCCATCTCAAGTGGGGGCTTGTGCCGAAGAAGGGACGTCACCTCTGCAAGGATGTCGGTCTGGCGATCTGTGCAGGGTCTGACATTGCTATTATCTCTCATGGGAATAGCAGGATTGTTGGATATGTATGAGTATATTTACAATAGGAGCGGAGGTCTGTCCCCACAGATAACAAAGTGTACGATTACAAGACATGGGCCCATGTCAAACCATAGTTTTATGCAAAAGGCCCGAATCTCCCCTGAACCTGCATGGAAGATATCCCCGCTGAAGCAGGGGTTCAAATTTCGTCCGAGTAATTCAACCCAAAGTATAACCAGACATGTCGTAATGTTACTATCTAACCAGCACGACCACAGCGGTCATAGCATTTCCCAAGTAACACCTTGTCTTTTCATAGAGGTGCCTGAGGCGGTGCAGCGGCGCTCTTGTTCGGAGCCTCTGCTTGATTATTTCGCTTGCTCCACATCTCTTGAATTTGCTTCATACGTATCTTTAGACGCTTAATTATAAGCCTGATTGGAACCATAGAGCCAAACTCACAGCACTTTCAGATTGTTAACTCAGCAATGTTTGGTTGTCAGTGCGTGTTCGATACTCCTATGACAGAAAACTTTAACAGAAACATATATTAATGATATCAAGTATGTCTACGGTAAAGTAGTATACATCTCTCCAGCTCGATCAGCCCAGCTCTCCCATCCAGCAACCCTCTCAAATGTCTGACTCCCATATAAATGATCTAAAGCCCATCCATGATAAAATTCCGACCCCATGAGGCACAATCCCATCTTCTCAGCCCTTTTATTCACTAATACATCGCTCCACACAGCAGCAAAAATATCCTGTGCATTCATTGTCACTGGAAGCAATAAGCTTCTTTTCAATGCATCAGTCAGTAGGGCTGGCCCACTGTGGTATATGAGCCAATCAAATTCAGAATGACCAGCATCTTTTCTTTGATCCGCATCATGTATCCTGCCTACATAGTAATCCTTAGGTGTGAGGTCTAAACCATCATAAAATCTTTCCAACATCAACTCCATGGCCACTTTCAAGACAGGGTGCCCTGCAGTTGCAGCAAGAGCCCATTGACAGACGTTGACAGGATGTTCAAGTGCAAGCAGCAGGGAACATGTGCTCCAACTTACTTTGGAGTATTGGAATGTAATGCTGGGTGGGAAGTACTCTTGGCCGACCTTCTCCATTGGATCAATTGGTAGCCATTGAGAGACAGGTCGTAAAGGTGCAACATCTATGTCGGCATATATACCTCCTTTTATGTAGATAATAGCCAATCTCCATAAATCAGCTCTCATCACACCTAACGGAAGATCATTGTACATGTGCACCACCTCAGCATCAAAATGTTGCTCCATGAATGAGAGCATCTCAGAATCATTAAAAAGGGTACTGTGAAGTGGCTGCTTGGCATTGACACTTTCCCACTTCTCTCGCAAAGAAATTGCTTCCGGAGGCAATTCACAATTCTTCCAAGTTTGCCATAGCTTGTAAGGTATCTCACTCTTTCTATCAAAGGGTATGCTGCGCCATCCGGAGACAGCCATTGTCCCATTTTTTTCGCCCTCGCCGGTGTCAGAAGTAGAGGGTGCAAGAATGGCAATTCGCTTGGGTTCTCTTATGATACGTATCAAAGAGATCGTAACTAAGATGAATATGGCAAATGTGATCACTCTGCCCTTGTGACGAGGTATCCACTCCCAAGGGATCGTTTTTGGAGTCATGATCGTTCCTATTCGTCAGACCATTGCAGAAGACCAATATCATGGAATTCAATCAGCATTTTATAGATCAAAGGTTGCTTATTTTGGTCAAATATACACTCAACCTCGGAATTGGATTTTCAGACTGTGCTAATTAGTATTATTTCTATATCGACATAAGGGTACTGATAATCTCGGACCTCAGACTCAAGGTTTCAAATTTTACTGAATGAGATAGACTAAACATGTCGGATAGAGGGGCAAGAGAATTAGCCTTGGCACCTTATCAGCCATCGCAGCTGGATGTAGATGAGATCGAGATGCGACAGCAACAGGCAGATGAGTTGGAAAAAAAACTGAAGCACATCATCCAAGATATTCCAGATCGTACATATAACGTCATGGGGAGTCAAGCAGGAGCATCTAGTAGCGAGTTTCATACATACCGACATTCACGGCGGCGAGAGCAAGAGCGTCTTGCCCAAATAGAGGAGGATTGGGAAAAAAACGAGAAAAGGAAACAGCTGCTAGAGAAAACAGCGCAATTAGCAGCAGAAGATGAAGCAAAGACCGCTAGAAAAAGAGCAAAAAGAATGAGGAAAAAACAGAAGAAGTCACCCCTGTATTCGGAGGTGGATGCAGAGCACAACACGAGTGATAATGAAGAATGCCGCACAGCAGACAATCCATTAGTGCAGGTTGACTTAGACTGAGTTCTACTTAAATTGTTTTAAAGCTTTCAACGATTTGACGAAGGGCCTTTTCATGAGCCTTGAAATTTCTGGTTGGGCTTTTGACGAACATGGCATACACTTTGCCATCATGCACAGTTATACTACTGAGATATTGAACATCTGGTGCATCGAGCTCAATAGTATAATATTTTTGACCATCAACCTCTCTATCTGAGGTCTTCCGGTCTGTTGCAGACGTTATTGCATCCTGCATGTCAGCATCAGCTCCAGCAAACCCGGCAAATGTTGTTTCGATGTCTGTCAGCCGGAAACTCTTGTTGTCTTCTCCAGCTCTACCAAAAGTTATAACAAATGCCTGCTCTAGCTTATTACGTGGATTGAAAACCCGGCAATCTATTCCCTGAGTACCTTTCTCAACTTTGTTAGGTACGATGCTCTTCCAGTCAGAGGGATATTCAAACTGATACTTGGCATCTTCCTTAGCATTGCCACCATAACCACCATACGAAGTTGGGGGAGATGCAGTTCCAAAGAATGTAGTAAATCCATCCTCTGTTGCAAATGCCGGGCGTGCCTGGGACAACAGACTCAAGGCGGCCCCAAGAGAGACGAGTGCACCTCGTCGATCATACTTCGGTACTTTGGAGGACTCGCAGCAAACTTTCGGAGGAACCTGGTTATTCGTTGAATGACATGCAATAACTAGTCTTTGCCTTGACAGATTTTGAGAGGATGCTCTCGCCGAGATGGACATCCCACTACAGGCCAGCCAGCAAAGTTGTGAGGGAGCTTCGACTATGTTTTCAATCAGATTAATATCGAAGCCGAAATAATCACGATATTCTGAATCCCTGGTGGTCGTTCAACGGGGTGAAGATGGAAGAGGCATATCAACGTCCGATCCTCTCTTGCTGCACGATGTCACTAACTGTCACTTTACACAGCCTCTACATCAAACTTTTCAAACAATCAAAGACTACCAAAAATTTTCGCTCTCAAAGTTTATTTCAAACTCTAGCTGCCTTAACCAAGCCTTTCACCTTCACTCTTAGACGATGCTCAATGCTGGAGGCGGGTCCTTGCACCTGAGTAAAATGATGTTCTCGTTCATAAGCATCCTCCAAACCAAGTACAGAATTGAAGGCACGCCATGAAACCATACTCTCCCAAGCCCCTTGACTAGATCCTTCACTTTTGAGTGTAGCATATACATCTTGTAATGCCCTAGTGGCAGCATACAAAGCTGATAATGGATAGAATCCTACGTTGTACCCCATGTCTGACAGTTGATGCAACGAGCACACTGGTGTGATGCCTCCCTCCACCATGTTTCCACATTTAATGCCTTGAGTCCTGCTTCCTACCGCTGCGATTTCGTCAATACTACGTAAGCCACCGACGACATGAGCATCTGCACCTGCGTCTACATACAAGTTTGCTCGAACTATCGCCTCATCCAACCCTCTCTTTGCACTGGTACCACGAGCATCGGTCCTAGCAATGAGGAAAAAGTCTGAATCGCCAATGATTTCTCTTGCAGCCAGAATTTTAGCAACAAATTCTTCTGGGGCCAAGACCTGTTTGATGGGATCCGCGCTGCCCATTTTCTTGGGCCATGCCTGATCCTCCAAAATGCACCCTTTGGCTCCAGCAGCGATAAGTTGCCGGATAGTGCGCTGTACATTCAAGACGTTTCCACCCCCAGTATCAGCATCTGTAATAACTGCAACTTCTGGCGTTGCTGCGCAAATTTGTGCAGTTCTTGCCGCCATTTCAGGGGCTGTCAAAAGACCCAAATCAGGTTCACCTAGGGCAGTGGCAGACACCGCACTTCCAGATACGAAGGCTACAGGGTGGCCAGCTTGCGACAGCACCTTGGAAGATAATGCGTCGTACACACCTGAAAACTCAAGGAGAATGTTAGGCTCTACACAGACGAAATCTCGTCCGATAGCATCCTGGCGACCTACCAGGAATGAGGAGAGGACCCTGCTCTATAATTTGGTGGACAGTTGTCCTTCTCTGATTGGAAGGTATAGGAAATGCTCCATTGGCATGCACCCTTACGACAGTCCTGGTTGCTCTTTTAGGTGTCGTCGAGATGCCAGGAGAGATTTTAGACATGTCGATCAGGTTCTTAAAGAGCTATTAAGTTACCAATATTATAGTCAAATTAATAGATTTGTTCTCAGATTGGTGTCGAAGTGATTCTGCACGAAGTCTTAATGAAGCGCAGCTAGCTAGCTAGGAATAGACAATGGTGCACGAATCCATGCTCCTATTCTCAGCACCCTTAAAAGCAGGCTTGCTGACCTAAAACTGTCTCAATGAGTAGCAAAACTAAAGTAATGTTAGAATACACAGAACTGGCGAGACTTTTATTTTGCATCACCAATCACCACTTCATCTTATAGAATTCCACATAGTCAAAATGACAGAAGATAAACAACAATACAGATTAGAGCCAGTAAGTAGTGTTTGAGCATTTGCTTCTGACTCCTAGTTCCCTCATCTGGTACCTGTTCCATGTTTGCAGAAGAACGAGCTGCGCGTAGAAGTGGAGTGGGGCAAGTCCGTCTTCGTCACACTGAGGGGGGGACAGGCAGAGATCTTTGGGACACATTTAGAATTGGCAGAACGAGTGTGTCTGACCGGCATGAAAGCTGCCATCTTTACATGGACAGGATGTTCTCTAGAAATAGAGGGACAGCCGGATGTCATCTATGAATCTGATGATACACCAATGCAATCTTACCTCAACATCCACGAGACGTTGGAAGGTAAGAGAAGAGCCGCTGCTGATGCCAAAACACAAGGACCTAGAGTATTGATTGCAGGTCCAACTGATGCTGGCAAATCAACACTATCAAAGATCCTCATTAATTATGCTGTGCGTTGCGGTTGGGCTCCAACTCTCATAGACTTAGACATTGGTCAAGGCTCTGTTACTGTGCCAGGATGTATAGCAGCTACATCGATAGAAGCTCCTATTGATGTGGAGGATGGTCCACCAGTCGATGCCCCACTGGTTTATTACTGCGGATTGACTTCGCCCAGTGAGAACTCAAATCTGTACCGCCATTTAGTTGAGAGAATGGCTGCTGTACTGGAAGCTAGAGCAACTTCGGATTCTAATTCTGCTGCAGGGATGTTTATGAATTCCATGGGTTGGATAGAAGATTTGGGATACGAATTGTTAGTCCATAGTGCAAAAGCTCTACATGTTGATGTCATACTAGTGCTCAGCAGTGACAGACTTGCAAGCCAGCTGAGCAATGAATTTAAGGGAGAAAATATAGAGATTGTAAAGCTGCCAAAGTCAGGAGGTGTAGTGACAAGAAGTAAAGAACTGCGACAGAGAGCAAGAAAAGCAAGAGTAGAAGACTATTTCTACGGATCAATGAAAGAACTGTCCCCTGCGTCACAAACAGCCAAAATTGATGATTTATTTGTGTACAAAGTAGGAGGAGGATATAAAGCACCTGCATCCGCTCTCCCTATAGGAGCTACATCAGTAGCAGATCCACTAAAGCTAACAAGAGTGACACAGTATAATGACTTGCTGTGCTCCTTGTTGGCGGTCAGTCATGCGCCCACTGCAGACCTGCTGCTTAGTATGAATGTTGCTGGATTTATTTATGTGCAAGATGTGGATCTAACAAATAAAACAGTGACATATTTGGCACCTCGGGCAGGTCTATTGCCTGGAAAATTTTTGCTGGCAGGGTCATTCAAAACCTACCTGGACTGACCACCGTTTTTGGTGGTGCTGCCCTGTAGGAGTTTCTGGCTCTTATGCTATTCAAATTTCGTTTCCGTTGATCAGTACGTCCTGTTAGCATCTTAACTGTGTAAATAGAGTGTCAAATGACGGTTCACGAGCCCTTTGCTTCCTTGATCACTCCTGAGGAGGAAGAGAAAGTGAAGCAATTGGAAGAAGCGGTCAAGGATATCGTCTCAGTGAGTTTGAAAGACCAGTGATTGAAGTGGTATCATCAGGAAGAGTATTTCAAGGATGTTTCGGAGGGAACGTCCACCTTTCGTATCCACCACCGGTCGGCCAACAAAGTACACCTTGCAATCGGTGCGCCTCGATAACAACATACTATGTCTCCTGCAGACCTCCTCAGCTCTGACTGCCTTTGCCACTAGAGGGACATATGTCCGCTATCTCAGAGCTCGGAACTGGAATATTAAAAAAGCAACCTCCATGCTCAAAGATAGCCTACAATGGAGATTAGAGATGAAGCCACATGAGCTGTGCTGGGAGAATATATGCCACGAGGGGAAGCGTGGAAAGCTGTTCATGCTTGAAAAACCAGACAAAGAAGGAAGACCTGTTGTGTTGATGAGACCAAGGAATGAGGAAGCTTACAGCGGAGATTCAGAAGAAAGGATAAAATGGCTTGTATATACTTTGGAACAAGCTTCAAGACATGCAGATAAGCACTCACCGGATGGGAAAATGACGTGGCTCATTGACTTTGTTGGCAATACCAGGAAAAATTCTCCCCCCATCTCAGTTTCCTTAAGGACCCTACACATCCTACAATACCATTATCCAGAGAGGTTGGGAAGAGCAGTTAGCTACAAGCCACCGCTAATTTTTGAAATTACTTGGAAGGCTGTGAGCCCATTTATCGACCCTGTGACATATAAAAAGTTGGTGTTCTTGAGACACAAGACTCCTGAGGATGCATATACTGCAATGGAAGAGCATTTTGATATGGATCATATAGATGAAACACTCGGAGGGAAAATCGCATTGGAGAGCTTATGGTCTTTTGAGCTGTATGGCGAGAAGATGAAGATGATGGATGAGGAGCACAGGAGGCTCATCAGTGTGAGCGGCCAGGCAGCGCGTCCTTGAAAGAGTTAATGAGTTTCTAAGAGTATGATAGTTTTCGAAATCAGAATGAATTGTTTTTTCATTGTATTGTCCAATTTCTGAGAGTTTAACCCTGAAGCATTTCATGCGATCTCGATGTCCTTGGGCCGAGGCGTTCCTTGGATAAACTGGGAGGAATGGAAACAGGTGTATATCTGGCTCTTCTCAGAAGACTCCGAGGATGTTAGGAGAGGTCTAGATAGGGTATGAGGCATCACGCTTTGTTTTTCAATCCCACTGCTGGCCCTTCATTTTGCATTACTGTTTTCTATAGGTCGCTTGCTGGCGAGTGCGAGGACGAGTCGCATTTGCCATCGACTCCACTGCAACAATCATTGAAACTAGGGAATTGGATCAAAAGGATGAAGTAAGAGGGCATCCGCTTAGACTGCAATATAGTATGGCTTTGACACGCCTCGTTAATGGCATCACCGACTCGACTCAGCGTGGTCGAGTTGCTTCTTCTGTTGCATCTTTGGCAGCTGCAGCAAGCCTTCCCAGGAATCTTGTAGATATTAGACATCAGTCGACCCATAATGATCTCCCATCTATTTCGTCACTTCGAACAGGCTCAAAATTGGCACTGCAATGGCTGAAAACTAATTATTGGGAGGCCCAGCTGGAGTCGACAAGAGTGGGAGAAGATGAGGTCACCAAGCTTGTCCAAGAATATATACAGCTTCACATAGCAGCAGTGCAATCTTGTGATACCCAAGACAACAGCGATGATAGCCGTGAAGAGTCCAGTCTAGAAGAGTACAATGCAGCTCATGCAAAGCGGCGAAGGAAGAGTGTGTTGGTGGAGCTCAATTCCAGGGTCCCTGGATCCGGTGCCCCACTGCTCCTTCCTGCAATACTCAACACTCCTATTGAAGACGCTGCGCAAGAAACAGGAATTTTAAGGGCTGTCAGACATTTGGCTGACATATGGCCTGATATCAAGTCTGGATTGCTTGCCGGAGTCGCTCCACCGCCCTGGTGTTCCAAATTGACCAGAACTACGTTCATTCAAGCAAACCATTGCAAGGCATCTGCAGAAATATGCAACAGGAAAAGGTGGAGAAAAGTGAGAGACTGGGAGTCCTGTGCGCTCGGAATGCTGCCTAGTCCTGTTTGGCTGAATGGGGTCCCCCCCAATTTGGATTGTATATTCGTTGGTAAAATCCTGGAAGCACCAGTAGAAGATATCAAGGATGCAAATCTAATTGATGGTGGAGAATACATTGGGACAATGGAAGATAAATACAAGAATGTGAAGGGAGCGACTTCGAAGAAACAAAGATTGGGCTTAAAGGAGATCGAGGGGCTAGATCTGCAGGTTACTCCACTGGTGTAGAGTTTGGTAATGTTGCGGGGTCCGAATGAATTGGTGCATTTTACGCGCATACGTGAGTAATAGTTTATTTATAGCGTGGTACTCATTGACAATAGAACTGAGCCAGCGACTCATCGCTTCACCTCGGGTCGTCTCATCGAAGAAGAACCCCCAAAGAAAACAAACAAAATGACTGGAAAAGAAGTCATCAGGGCGGCTCAAATGTTTACCAAAACTGGCGCAGCTAGCAGAATATCTGTGGTAAAGGAGCTAGGCATCGGGCTCGCGTTGGGATTGGTAGCTGGAATGGTATGGCAGACATACCATTGGAATGAAAATAAGAAGTGGGAAGACTTGTAAGTGTGACCTAACTCGTAGTTTGCTTGTGTACTTTTCACCCTTACCCGCTCATCCCGTGTCATCGGCGCAGCTACAAGGCTATGGAACAAGCCAATAAATCGGCATAGTAGACAATTGAATCTTGTATTTGTAACATTTTTCCTGCCATGCAAAGGAAGTTCTCACAGTGAAGTAGGTGGTAGGAGTTATCGACCGTAGTGCTGCCCCTTAAACAGTGTCCATGTATGTCCATCATGGCATCGTTTGTTCTGCTGAAAAGAAAACAATGCCAGGTTACCAGGCATTGCATAGATGCCATTCCATGCCCTTTCTTCTACTGTACCACTCAGTAAATGATTAGCCGGGTACCACTGCAGAATCCCTCCAAATGAGGAGACAGTCCTTACCTTTCAACCCCGAGTGGTTGGAACTGTTGGGCAGCCCTTATGGATTACCATTCCTTGTTCTATCGCAACTAAAAGCTCGCTAAATAAAATCACTTGATCTAATCCATCATAAACTACTGCTCTTGATTGCTTCTGTCGTCCACACTAGGACGAAATTACTTTCATCACCCAATGGCAACTGCCGAAGCTCCACCAGCTACGAAGCAAAAGACCGATGCAAGTCATGCCAAAAAAGTAAGCTTTTGTGGTCGTTGCAGGGCCAACATTTCTCCACTTCAATCTGACACAACTCTGTCTGCAACTCTTGCTATCGCCAGGAATTTCTCGCTGTATTTGAAACTCTTAGAGAGGAGCTGATAACCATGGAAGACCTCCTTGGTAAACAGCCAGAGTCCGCGATGAGGTGGGTGAGAGAAATGCTGGATTATAATGTCCCACTCGGTAAGCTGAATCGTGGAATGGCCGTCCTGGACGTTTGCAAAGCCTGCGCAGGTGACCGTCAGTTGACAGAGGGAGAGGTGTTCCGAGCCAATGCTCTCGGCTGGTGCATTGAGTTTCTACAAGCATACTTCCTTGTAGCCGATGATATCATGGATAAGTCCATCACTCGTCGTGGGCAGCCTTGTTGGTATCTGCAGCCTCACGTTGGCATGGTGGCCATCAATGATGGCATCCTCCTTGAAAATTTTATTTTCTACGTTTTGAAGAAGCATTTCTCTTCTCTTCCTTGCTATGTCAACTTGATGGAGCTCTTCCATGAGGTCACTCTGCAAACGGCACATGG
>JAAMXV010000679.1:0-20227 GCA_019693495.1 Axilococcus clingmanii | reverse complement strand
CTTATGACCGAATTGTTCTCTATAAGACTGCTTATTATACATTTTATTTGCCTATTGCATGTGGAATGAGACTTTCTGGTATTGAGAATCCTGAGTCGTATAAATTAGCAGAAAATCTGTGCCTACAGATGGGACGATATTTCCAAATACAGGACGATGTTTTGGATTGTTTTGGAGACCCAGAGATCATTGGAAAGATTGGGACTGATATCGAGGATAACAAATGCTCTTGGTTAGTTGTCACTGCACTGATGAAGGCTACTTCTGAACAAAAATCCATCCTCGAAAAGCATTATGGAAAGAGTGGCGGAGAGGATGTGGGCACAGTGAAAAAAGTCTACATGGAGCTGGATTTGGATGGGGTCTTCAGAGAGTATGAAGCTCAGAGCCATACTAGCCTGGTTTCTTGTATCGAGGAACAAACTTTAATCCCTAAGGAGGTTTTCTTACCTCTTTTGACTAAGATCTATAAACGTACGAAGTAAGTTGTAATCAAGGGGATGACATTGTAAACAATAGGATATTGCTTGCGTCAACCCTGTTCCCCACTTCTTAAAACCATTCATGTCCTCCACAATGCACGTTCTATTCTATCTATCTTTTGCTTGTATAGGGTGTACAGAGATTTCAAAGCAGTCTAGCAGCCGTATACTGTAGTCAATCGATCATTATGATGGCTCTTGGCTCGACTTCAGTAAAAGCTAAAGGTGAGAGACCCATTTCACATCAGATATCTATAGTAGTATGTAATGCGATGGGTTAGCATGGTTGGGTCGTTGCCAACTCTCCAGTAAAAGGTGGTCTGGATCTTGACATGAACAACTCTTTTGCAGGCCTTGGGTCCAGCCAAAAGATCAATGGCACTCCCATCATGCCATTTAGCGCCTCTAGATCTCATAAACGCGCAGTATCGGTGAGTTGAAAGCGCACAAGCCCCCACCTCTTTGTCCTATCCTTATCAGTTCCTTATGTGCAAAATGTGCAGAAAAAGCATTATCTCAAAACGACTGCCACGATCCAACTGGACACTCCTGCAATTTCAACAGCTGCAAATGGAGGCATGGATCCACGTAGCCAAGACTTGTCCAAAACTGTTTTGGGAATAATTCTAGGAGGTGGTGCAGGCTCCCGACTGTACCCGCTTACCAAGAAGCGAGCCAAGCCAGCAGTCCCTCTGGGTGCTAATTACCGTCTGATTGATATCCCAGTTTCAAATTGTATTAACTCTGGCATCAATAAGATCTACTGCTTAACCCAATTCAACTCTGCTTCTCTCAATAGACATTTATCCCAGGCATACAACTCTAATGTCGGCGGATATAACTCGCGTGGCTTTGTGGAGGTTTTGGCTGCTTCACAGACCACTGCAAGCAAGTCTTGGTTTCAAGGGACGGCTGACGCAGTTCGCCAGTATTACTGGCTCTTTGATGAAGCTTGCAGAGATGGAGTCGAGGATTTCCTCATTTTATCTGGAGACCATCTCTACCGCATGGACTATTCAGAGTTCGTCCTCGCTCACCGGAGAGCCGGCGCCGACATCACAGTCGCTGCCTTGCCCTGCGCCGAGAAGGAAGCAACCGCTTTTGGTCTCATGAAAATTGACTCTACTGGACGCATTGTTGAATTTGCAGAGAAGCCAAAGGGCGATGAGCTGAGAGCCATGCAAGTCGATACCACTGTCCTGGGACTGGACAAGGAGTCTGCCAAAGAACAGCCATACATCGCCTCCATGGGTATTTATGTTTGCAAAGCAGACAGTCTCCGCAAATTGTTGATGGATACTTTCAAATCTGAGCATGATTTTGGTGGTGATATCATTCCTGGTGCCAATAGAGTTGGCATGACTGTGCAGGCATACTTGTTCAAGGGGTACTGGGAGGATATTGGTACTGTTCGTGCCTTTTATGATGCCAATTTGAGCTTGACAGACTCGCCAGAGCCCAAGTTTTCCTTCTATGACAAGGATGCTCCAATCTATACGATGTCGAGGTTTTTGCCACCCAGCAAAGTCATGGGTGCAGATGTGGAGAGATCCATATTGGGAGATGGCTGCACAGTGGAAAAGGGAACTAAAATTGTACACAGTGTTATTGGGTTGAGATCAAGAATTGCAGAGGACTGTTTGATTGAGGATTCTCTCCTCATGGGAGCAGACTATTATGAGCAATTGGATGAGTGCATCATGGCGAGTAACGGAGATGTGTGCAAGCCTATCGGTGTTGGCAGAGGGACCCACATCAAAGGTGCCATTGTGGATAAAAATGCTCGCATAGGAAAATTCTGCAAGATCATTAATGTTGATGGTGTGCAAGAAGCTAATGCAGAGAAGGAAGGGTATGTGATTCGGGATGGGGTTGTGGTCATCGTCAAGGATGCGGACATTCCGGATGCATTTGTCATTTAAGTACCATTTCTCCCACCCTTTTGTGTGGTTTTGTTGTTGAACAGTGTGTCTGTAAGAGAGATGTCAGTCAACGATGGCATGGTGCCTCAGTGAAAAGGGTTTCTGTGAGGATTGTCCTCTCTCTCTCTCTGTGTCCCCCCCTTCTCATCCATCCTGCAAAGAGACAGGCCATCCATGTGGGGCCACACGCGTACTTGCAATGCGGGGTTCCCTACAACCACCACGTGCACTATTTCAAAGGAGACGTTGTTTGTACCGAAGGATGATAGAAGCGTACGTGCATGAGTGGATGTAGGGGGTGGGGTTCGAAAGACTGGCGAAGAGACCCCTGCCTTTCCCAGCAGATGACAGGTTGCATGCTATTTGATGCCCTGTTCACCACCACCAACCCCACAAAAAACTTCTAAGATACATTCAAACAAAGCTCAAGAAATACACAATGGAAGGAGAAGTTAACAGACAGAAGACAGGTATGATCGTTTTAAACCTGGTGTAAACGTGGGTTGGGGTCCACCCGCTAAGTTTGTGGTCACCGCTCTCCGCAGGTGAGAAGACCACCACTGGTGCCGAGAAGGAAACCTTTGGAAGTGGTCGTGCTGCCCAGAGTGAGGCAGGTAAAAAGGGAGGACAAATTGCAAAGGAGAGAGGCGCAGGCATCATGGCCGTAAGTTTTCCCTGAATGTTGACCACACAATTCTTCCAGCTCAACTTCCAATCTCTTTCCACAGGATCCACAAGGCTATGGTAAGCAAGGAGGCTCAAAAGGTGGTCGTGCTCGTGGCACCAAGGGCGAGGAGGAGGAGGAGTAAACAAGGGTGTTTGATGTAAAACGCATGTACTGGTGTCCTGACCCTGTGTTCTGACCACCCTGCACTTGTAACATACAGTCTTTCACATTGAAAACAACCGCCGTGCATTCTGAGTCGTCACTTGAGCTACATGCGCCAGGGACTGCCCTCTTGCTTCAGCCACTTTCATCAAAACCCAATGCAGCAATGCAGGTTCACATCTATGGGGCCTACTCTTCTTTTCTATATTCCTAGGTGTCAAATATGGAGCATCAGTCTCCAGCAATAACTTATCGTCAGGAATGATGGAGAGCAGACGCGCTACCTGCCACCCACCCCTTTCAATCCTGTCATCACAAACCCATCCTGTAACACCGATGTAAAGTCCCATATTTAAAGCTTTCCTCAAGTCGCTCTCACTACCTGTGAAACAATGCACAACGCCTTGTAGTGTTCTTTCGTAGGGGTCCAGTATCCCAAAGAAATCATGCCATGCGTCTCGGCAGTGAAGGAATACAGGCATTGATAGTTGCTGTGCTATGGCTAATTGAGAAGCAAATACTTCTCTTTGTTCATTTGGAGAGCTAAAGTTTCGGTTGTAGTCTAACCCACACTCGCCAATGGCCACACAATGTGGCATACCAGCCAGCTGG
The DNA here is from genome assembly GCA_019693495.1 of Axilococcus clingmanii. NCBI lineage: Eukaryota > Viridiplantae > Chlorophyta > Chlorophyceae > Chlamydomonadales > Chlorococcaceae > Axilococcus > Axilococcus clingmanii. The sequence goes on along the minus strand of JAAMXV010000679.1, from coordinate 16,382 downwards.
ACCAAGGCGGCTTCTGTGACCCCTCCGCTCTCCCAGTACTTTGCATTGTGAGGATGGACACCTGCTGTGAAACTCAGGGAGGTTGGAAATCCTTGTTTCTCACTTGAAAGCTTTGCGGCTGCGGAGCTGCTTGGGACACAACTACCAGTAAGAATTATGTGGGAGACCCCAGACTTGTGCGCTCGGTCGATGACCGCTTGCCTGTCCCTGTCAAAGCTAGCCCTGTCACACAAGTTAGCGCCAATATCTACCAGTCCAGATTGTCGTTGTTCAGGTAGAAGATTCAAGATCAGGTTTTCAACTAATTCGCCCTGACTCAGCCTGGAGGCATGTATCGTCATTCTCCTCGAAGTCTTGATGTGATAGATTGAAGGCGTTAAGAGAAACGAGCCAGCATATTTTTGAAAATGCATGTCGGGAATCCCACACATAATCATTCCAGATGAGAAATTATTGAAAAGTCACATGTTTACATTGAAAGCCAGAACGCGCTATGTTCCTAGTCTACTGTCCCAGAGCAGCACTCATTGCTGAGTATACCTCAACGCCAACCTGAGCAGCGGCTGCTTCATAATCATCTCCTTTACCAGCTGCTGTTGCCAGTTTCGTTTGATATTCTGCAAGACCAGCCCTAACTGCATCGCCATCTAAATCGGACACCTCAACTGCCTCGACAGCGCACAAATCTGCAGTAGAGTCTGCATGGACAAAAGCAAACCCACCAGAAACGAAGTACTTGACAACGTCCTTATCCAACTCTTTATGAACTGTGACAACACCTGGCCGTAGTTGTGCCACAGTGGGAACATGTCCAGCCATGGCACCAAAATCACCAGTAACCGCTGGCAATAATACTAAGTCGACCTTCTCGCTCTGGCAGAGAGTCTGATGCGGCACAAAAAAGTTGAAGGAAAGCTTATCAGGTATTCCTGCTGCCTGCTGCTGCGATTCATCTGTTTTAGGTGAGTAATCTGAGGGAAATTTTGGTGGTTCGAGCGTTCCAGCGTGAGGCGCAAATGCGTTTAAGAAATCCTGCAAGGTCGGAACGAGAGATGAGCTCAGCTCTTCCAGAAAGAAAATCTCTGCATATCATTGATCAAATTTTCATTCTAGCACTTCACCCACCTCTTTACTCTTCTCTGTTTCCTGCAGCACCACTGCACTGCTGCTAATTCCTCTGGGATTACGTGCGCGGGCGAGTCCTCGGGCTACTTGACGCAACATCGATGTTCAATTTTTTGTTTAGCTAATAAAGTGCAAGTTAAGCGGTTCAACAATAAGCTTTTGGGGGGACAATGATGCTGCTCACTTTCAGCAGAAGCACGCCCGCACGCCTTCTTGAGAGTTAAGGAATGCTGCAAAATGATTGATTAAATTATACTGTTACAAAATGCTGCAACTCTAAGTAAGATTCTTCTGGCACAATGGGCGTTTAGACCTGATATCAGGTCTCATGAGATGAGGAGCACAAATGACAGCTAAAAAATGTCAACATAGCAATGCAGATAAACTATTGAGTCTTCTAACTACGGGATTTTTCAGAGAGAAAAAGACAGAATTTTGATAAATGCTTCAGGTTATTGACATGATCGATCGGCACTTTTGAGAGAGAGTAAAAGGGCTATCAAAAGAGCGAATTGGGATGATTGCTTCTTCTAGGGTACGTGAGATGCTGTATCTATGTAAGCTAACGATGCGCGCATCATTAAACCCACCCCTACACAGGTTTTGGCAGTCTGTCTGCTGTTGGCACTCTCTGTCTTGTATGGCACAGCGACCGTAGCTGAGAATAGTAATACCTTGGCAGTTGCTGAGCAGCAATATCTAGAAGCGGTTGCCATCCATGATAACCCAAAGTCGTCTGCTAAGGATTATAAAACAGCTGCAGGCTTATTGTTTGAGGCAGCTGGGATAGAACGGATCGTCAAAATTCCTACTGGAAACAAAGATCACACAGCAACGTCATATGAAATAATCTATAGAGCAAATGCGACAAAGCATGAAGATGCAATTTGGTACCTTGGTCAGCTGTATAGAGGAGGGTTAAATGTGGGCATTGCATACAACCCAGCTGTTGCAGAACGCCTGGTCATAGATTTGGCTGAGTTTGGCAATGCACAGGCTCAGGCACATATAGCTTCGCATAAACTGTTAGGCGTTGTCCCATTAGCACCTAGTCATTCAAGTGGGGTACCATTCAAATTGATTCCTCCAGAGGTCCCGACTGCATTAGTGCAGTTATTCACAGCGGCGAGATTTGGAAACCCAACAGCCCAGACAATTCTTGGATATAGGCACCTATATGGCCTTGGGGTCCCTAAGAGTTGTTCAACCGCGGTAAATTATTATGCATCTGCTGCAGAGGCAGCAATTGAAGCTTCCAGGATAGAGAATGGACTGCCAAAAACAAAACAGTGGAGGTTGAACCATAGAACTGCGCACGCACGTCCAAAGCAGACAGCTGAGCAGGAAGTTTTGCATTACCAATGGTTTGCGGACTTTGGCAATCTAGAGGCCGCTCGAACAGTTGCTTATCTGCTGAGCCACGGAGCTATGAGAGATGCTGGTCAAGCAGTGAGATATTTGGAGGTAGCAGCAGCAGCAGGTGATCCAGTTGCCATGGCACATCTTGGCCATGCTTTTGCGAACGGTTTGGGTGTAGAACGAAGTAGAGAGTCTGCTGCAAAATGGTTTAAACGTGCTTCTGAACATCGCAATCCTTCTGCGTTGTTTTCGATGGGGTATCTGCACATGACGGGGGATGATGGCATTGGTGGGGTCGTCGATTACAAAAAAGCGCTTCGTTATTACAAAGAATCCGTCAATGAAGGTGCAGGACGCAATTGGACAGGCCAATCAGACGCGTTTTTCTTCATCGGTAAGTTAAAAATGTATGATAGAGGTCGGAACAGAAATTGTGCGAAGTGCTGCTGTGCCCGAGTGGTTAAGGGGCCGGACTTGAAATCCGTTGGGGAGACCCGCGCAGGTTCAAATCCTGTCGGCAGCGTCCTTTCCATTTTCTTATTCTTCTCCTTTGCGCGACATTTTCACCAACTTTTTTGCGCAGGCATGATGCATTTAAATGGCTGGGGCACCCACCAAGACGTCTCCCAAGCAATAACATACTTCACTCTCTCAACAAACAGTGGTCACCTGTTGGCTGCTTACAACTTAGCGATGCTCCATCTTGGAGGCAGGACAAATGAGAAAAACCCTTGTCAAACCTCAGCGTCCCTACTGAAAAAAGTAGCAGAACGTCAGTTTTTTTATGTACAAGAGGGTCATGATGATTTTGAAGCAGGAGACTACGATTGGGCCCTTTTCAATTATTTGCATGCAGCTGAACTGGGCATTGAAATGGCCCAAACCAATGGTGCATATATGCTCACAGAAGGTTACCTTCAGAACTCAATAGATAGGGAAGCCACTAACATCAGTGAAACAGTGGGACTACATGAGAGGGATGAAGTAGCCGTCAGGGCTCTCTATTTGCATCAACGAGCGGCTGAGCAGGGTAATGTGGCAGCACTTATCCGACTGGGAGATGCTCATTGGTTTGGCAAGGGAGCTCCTGTAGATTGGAATGTAGCAGTTGCAGCGTATGCAGAAGCTGGGAAACAACAAAGCGCTCAAGGTCTTTTTAACATGGGATTGGCCCATGCCCTTGGAACTGGTGCTGTCATGGATTCACACCTTGCCAAGCGTTTCTTCGATAGAACATTGGAAGTTGAGCCAGACGCGGCACTTGCAGTTGAACTTGCACTTTTACATCTGAAACTTCAAGATTGGTGGTCCCAGATAGAGCCTAAATTACCAGCAAAGTGGGCAGCTATTCTACGTAATATGTCGCAATCAATCCGCAAAACAGGAGAGAGATTTTACCATTCTAGCATCGGGAGCAGACATAGTGTGATGCCGCGTTCTAGGGGTGTCAGTTTCAGAGGAGTGTTAAATACTGCCATAGGAGCATTTGATGACATGGCTGATGCATCTTTTTTATTCATACTTGCTCTTCTCCTGATGCTGGTACTTTGGAGGAGGAGACTGGTCCGATTGCGGAGAGTGCAGGGCTTTGAACAGTAGTCATAGGGCATTCAGTCATCTATCTGTTCATATCTTGTATGTATATGAATGATGGCTGAGCGATCATCAGTCACCGATCATCTCAATTGGAGTAGTGTTACAGTAATCTCACAGAAGAGACACCTTGCAAACCGTCGGTTCTTTGGAGAGGACGTCAATCTGTTGTCACTGATCAAGGTAAAGTACAAATGAGTGTAGCCAGATTGGAATTGTTTGTAAGCTTTTACCAGAAAATTTTAAAGCCTGAGTTATCTTGATGTTCGCAAACCGGAAACCCGAAGATGATAGGTCTGTCTCCTGCATTGGATTTGAAAGGCCCGAGCATGCTCTGCTATGCTGGTCAAACAGTTGACCATGTTTTGTCACCCGCTTCTAAAAATTTAAAGAAAGCATCTTTGTTCTCCTCCTTTATGAATTGAAATCCTAATTGTTAATAGTAAAATATTTGTGCTCCGTTGCACTCCAGAACGCTTGAATTTTCTCTGGATGACGCAACAGACTGCCGAAAATGACATTGCGCGATTCGAGAATGCACAGTGCAGCTGATGTTAATTCGTTGACTTTATCACCAAGAGTTCTTTGGCACAATTACTTTTATGTATTATTCTGTCTTCTCATTACAACTGCTCCACTGCCTAGCAATGCACACCTCGATGCGACCCTGGTCATTCTAAGAGATTCCGCTTCGCTCAAATTGGTTCAGGCCATGTGCAGCAAAAGCCGCATGGAATTCCAGTCCTCAGGACTGCCTAAAAAGTGCTGGATACCAGGCAAATGTGATCACATTTACAAGAAAATTTTGAAAGGCTTCTCTGGAAGCCTCAGCACTAAAACCCTGAGAACCCTGGAGGACGAGTGTCTTCCACCTGGAGCAATTGTTTACAAAGAAATTGACAAGTTTGTCGTTAAAGCGGAGCATGTGAACTCTAATGGAGAGGGTCCTACAGAAAATGAAAGAGATGGAGGACGCATTCCATTCCAAGAAGAACTGGCCTACTCTTTGGGAGATTTTTTTTCAAATGGCAAGCTGTGGAATCTAGATAGGATCGATCAACGGCAGCTACCACTTGACAATTCATTTAGGTATGATGAATCGGCTGGACAAAACACCACAGTATATGTTGTAGATACAGGGATAAAAGCTGGCCATCAAGAGTTCACTGGAAGGGTGAGCTATGGTTGGGATTTTGTAGATGACGATAGCGAGGCAGAAGACTGTGATGGGCATGGAACTCACATAGCAGCCACAGCATGTGGTTCCATGGTAGGAGTTGCCAAAAAAGCCAAAATTGTTGCAGTGAGGACATTAGATTGTAAGGGAGAAGGAACAGTTAGCGGAACAGTCAGTGGCCTGGATTGGGTGAGCCAGTATGCTGCCAAACCAGCTGTTATTCTTCTATCGCTTGGGGTACAGAAAGGCTTCTGGTCTCAAGCTCTGGATGATGCAGTAAAGACTCTTATCAGTGAAGGACTGACTGTGGTTGTTGCGGCAGGTAACCAGGAAGGAGATGCTTGTAATTACTCACCAGGTGCAAATGTGGATGTGATTACGGTTGGAGCTACTGATTTGGCATCTAAACATCTGAACGAACAAAGCTATGGTCCTGAGACACTCTATAGTCTCAGTAATACTGGGAAATGTGTCGATATATTTGCCGGAGGCGTGGACATTCTGAGTGCTTGTGGGGCTGCACATAGGTGTGCAGAGCTTACAGATGATAGCTACACATATGCGAGTGGAACAAGTATGGCAGCCCCTGCAGTCGCAGGCATAGCTGCTGTGTATCTTGGACTCCATCCCGAGGCAGATGCATACCAAGTTGCCAACTTCATCAGGGATACCTCTACACTGAATATGATTCAGGATTCAAGGATGATTCCAGAGACCGTGAATAGAATGGTTTACAATGGGTTTGAAAACACAGTTCTGGCATCTGATGGGCCCTGAGTGATCTTGGTGTTGAGAACACAGTCATAGAAAGTTATAGGCGATTTTGAAATGAATGAACCATTGCTGCATTGTTTGAACTGTAAATTCATTGACATTCAATCTGTAATCTAAGAAATTTAAGACCTGCAGTATACTTATATAGCGGTGCAGGATAAAAAATAGCGCCAGCAGATCGCTTGCCTTGATTGCGGGAACCGACAATGTCGGACGATGGTGGTCTAAGCATGAGCCATCATGTAGCAATGACAGCAAACGTGAACTGTAAGGAACTTTTATCTGGTCTAGAAGTAAAAATTCCAGACCTGAGGGGCGCCCAGCGGATGTTAGAGAATATGGTTCGCCGACGCAAGCTCGCAGAAAAGGCCGAAATGGAGAGAGCTCAACGCCGGGAGGAGCTCAAGGAACAGATGGATGTAGAGAAAACAGGGGGTGGTCAAGATATGGACACACTGCAGGAAACAGTAGAAAAGATGCAAGAGCAGCTTGGTTTGAAAGGGATTCATATGGAAGAGCTTAAAGAAACGGAGCAGTGTGTGTTTGCAGTAGATCCAGATGCAGCCCTGGCACCAGTCATGGAACAGCAACCCCTAGTCATCCATAGTTCAATTTCAGAGGAAAAAAACAGATTTACTTTTCCATCAGACGAGCAACCATGTATTCTCCAAGATGTGTTCGGGCATTATGTGCAGAGCGGGGCCTGTTATGTGGAATGCGCATCTCTAGGTACCTGTTCTCCGACCTACACGCGTTCTCTGTTCCAGCTCCTAGCTTTCTCAAAGGATACCGCCGCATGCGGCGCTGCATTTATGACATTGGCTAGTTTGTTGGGGTACCCTGCCTTGAAAGACTTGGCCATTGACCCTATGTACTGTCAGCCCTCTTTGGGGCACAGCAGCATCTACGAACAGAAGTTCCCACCGGTCTCTGTGCAAGGACTTCCAACGGCAGAAGACATATTGCAGGCTCTGTCGATCAATGGCGTTCGGTTTCAAAAAGAAAAGAAACAGCCGGCAGCCAGTGTAAGTAAAGATGCGGCAACACTGGATACAAGTCAACACCAATTTAGGATACAAGCAATCAAAGCACTATTGCACATAATTGCTGCGATATGTTTGAGCAGCAGCAAGGGCCCTAGTCCATTGAGTCGAGATAAATCAACAGACCTTTTATTGGGTTGTATTAGAATTTTACTAGATCCTGAGGTGCTGCGTTTACAAGATGATGCCACAGCTGCGATAGTTGCCATTCTTGAGACTCTGGACGAATCTGACTGGACGAGAAAGCTTCCTCAACTGGCTGATAGGGTAGCAAATATGGGACCCAGCAATAGAGCTCGGCTTCGTTTGCTGCGCTTTCTTCCTGCCGAACACCCCCGGGGCTTTGCCTTGCAGCAATGTGCTGGGTGCCTGTTGATCGACCTCATAATCCCACCAAAGGGGGGAGGAAGTGGAGGGAAGTGTGCTGCTTTACCAAAGCGTGGCAGTAGTGATGTCTCACCCGCAACTGTCATCTCTAGTCAGAAATGGTTCACACACCCAAAAGACTTGGCAGTTCACGCTACCAGTGGGGGCAGCGGAGCCGCTCCCAATGGAGGCTATCTCATAGAAGATGTGGAGTTGCTGCTGCGTACCTGTCACTTGATTCTTTGGCCCCATGTTTTAAAAAGGTGGGCTAGTGGCCGTAAGAAAGGGAATCCTGTCTCAGATGCATTTTTGACTGATTGGGATGGTTTCCTTGGCAGCCTGCAAAGAAACATTAAGATCTTGCAAGCTGAGGACCAGGCTGTCAAGGCACTTGCAAACATCCTTCAAGTGGAGTACAGAGAGAGAATTGCTCAACGCGACTTTCAGTTTGGAGAGGAGGAAGAGGAGATTGAGTCTGAGTGATGCAGCTTACCTATATGTTACATATGTATGTATCTTAGTATTGCTTGCTCCAACTGAATATATTCTTCACAGCAAGTTTGATTTTGGAACTAGCTGCCTTCCTTTTACTTGGCTTTGATTTTTTTGGAGATCCTAATCCACCATTATGCTTATTTATGGCGGACAGTTTCCTCTCCTTTGAAATTTTTACTGGTGAAGGTGGGAAAGCGCCCTCCTCTGTGGGTGCACTGGTCGTGGTGCCACATGTTGCAAGGGCAGCAGAGGTTTGAGGTTGAAGAAGAGTGGATGAGGGTGTGTTTGCAGGCATCAACGCAGGCATCTCCTCACCATCTTTTTCATTTGAACTAGGCAACAAGGATACTCTACTTATACTACTGGTGGCAACCAGACTATAACGCCTGGCTGTGGGGGTCATTCCAGAGTCTGAGAATAAGTCTGCCTTGCCAGTAAATTTGATGAGGAGCTGACGTGCCTTGTCTGTTGCTCCTGGGCAGTAGCGCAAGAAGAATGGGTGTTGTAATAAGTGCACTGCAGAAGGCCTCTGTTTCTCTGAGAATATGAACATGGAAGCAAGGAGATCCTTTGTTTCTTGAGACAACTGTTTTGGGGGAGGTAGCAGCTTGCCTTTAAGCACATTCCCTTTGATCTCATCCTTATGCTTTCCTGGGACAGGTAGATGACCAGTTACGAGCTCATATATTGTCACTGCAAGGCTCCAGATGTCTGCTTTTTCTGTGTGTGGGACAATAGTGGTGGGATCTACACTGCCATTTGCGACTTGATCGACTGTGGGGATGCAAATCACTTCTGGAGCCATGTATTCAACAGTCCCAACCGGGCTAATGGCTTTTTCCTGATGGATACTCATGGTAAGACCGAAATCTCCAAATTTCACATCTCCTCGGCTATCTATGAATATATTCTCCAACTTGATGTCCCTATGAATGATCCCTAGAGAGTGAATAGCTGCCAGTGAAGTCAAGAGAGGCAACGCCACTCTTTCAGCGACTTTGTGCTCTTTCAAGGGTCGCTTTCGTGCTAAAAGAGCCTCCAATAAATCACCACCTCCGCAACATTCCATGATGATGTACATGTGATTCTCATCTTTGAATGCGCCTACGTAATTCACCACACTGGGCACCTGCTTTTGCATAAAGAATGCCATCATTGATATTTCTCTCCTGACAGCCCGGTGTTTTGAACTGGAGAGACGATGCAGCGAGTATACTTTCAAAGCTACTGATTGCATAAGTTTTGTACAAAATGACTTGTATATGATGGTATCTTTGCCTTTGCCTATCTCTTCGAAATCTTGAAAGTCCGCGATTTTCCATGGGGATGACTCCCAAAAATCAGTCGGGAGGTCTGGCCCACCTCCTAAGGGTTGGCTAGTTGGGCTCTGATGGGCGCTTTTATGAGGAGTTTCAAACATGTCTCTCCTTTAAGCATTGGTAAAAGAACTAAAACTTAGAATTTAGGAGGTTCGTAGAAGTTCGAACTCGATTCTTGGAATCCTGCACATGAGGAGTCAAATTCAAACGCCCTTGAATTTCTAATCTTTATTTGTTAGCTATCTCACAATGAGGACTGTGATGAAGAGTACCCTGAATCTATAGGTCTTGTATGAGTGCGACGACACTATTATGCCCTCTCACTTGCCATGTGACATCCCCAAATTTGAGTGCCCCATGCTTGCCATGCTGGATTTTCCGGAGCTCGGCAAGCAAATCCTCTCCTTTAGTTTAGGAAGCTAAGTTTTCCGTCTTACAAATGTTATACCGCGTGTACATGTAAAAAATTAATTTCAAAGAAGAATGTAAAAATGAGAGGAGCTTCGTGTGACAGTAATCTACCTCTACTCCCTTTTTGAATGTCACCTTTGGAAAACCCTTCTCCGAACGGGAGCTCGCGCGTGAAGGAAACTAATGGACCCCAGCGTTCAGTGGGTGAATGGGACATTGGGGCTCAACTTGGTCGAGGGGCTTTCGCTGTGGTATGGAAAGCCCAACACCGCCAGACAACTCAAGAGGCTGCGGTGAAGGAGATTGATGTGGAAAAACTCAACAGCAGGTTGCGACAGAGCCTTGAAAGTGAAGTATCAATTCTCAAACGTGTATCACATAATAACATAGTGAAATTGTACCAAGTGATAGAAGAGGGAACCAAGCTTTATCTCATCATGGAGTACTGTTCTGGTGGTGACCTGGCAGGACTGATACGAGCGGAAAAGCGGTTACCAGAAGAGGGTGCAAGGCATATTATGCAGCAGCTAGCATCAGGACTCAAGGAAATGGCTTCTAGAAACTTAGTGCATCGAGATCTGAAACCACAAAATCTGTTATTGTCTCACAAAGGTCCAGATGCAGTCCTGAAGATTGCCGATTTTGGATTTGCGAGGGCGCTTCAACCTCAAAGGATGGCAGAGACTCTCTGTGGGAGTCCATTATACATGGCCCCAGAAATTCTTCATCATCATAAATATGATGCAAAGGCAGATCTGTGGAGCATTGGTGCGGTATTGTTTGAAGTGATTTCAGGTAAACCGCCATTTGATGCTATCAATCAGTTCCAACTGCTCCGGAACATAGAGAGGAGGGAAGCTACTCTGCCTCCTGATATCGCCATGGAGACCTCCACAGACTGCCAGAACTTGATCAGTTCACTTTTGAAGAGAAATCCCATAGAGAGAATAAGTTTTGAAGAATTCTTCCGGCATCCATGGATTGACCCTTCTTCTTCTAGGACGCAGCACAGCAGTGCTGCTGCCAACGCCCTCTCCCTGTGTCGAGCACGATCGACCAGTAGCATACCAACACAGGTGGTAGGTTTTCAAAGGTCTGGGGACTTACCTGCTGTTGCACTTAACAATCCCCAGGCAACACCTGTCAGTCAATTGTCAGAGCAGTTGAGGCCACAGCGCAGAAACAGCTTGGAATTGCCTGCAAGCTCTTCCAGCCCGCACCTTCTTTCGACGCATGATGACGTTCACGGTGAAATTGCTGCTGCTGACAGCTTGCCATCTCCGTTGATACCAACCCCTCAAGCACACACTACTGTTTTCACCTCCAGAGAAGCAGACGAGGAGGAGGAAGAAGATGAAGATGAAGATGATTATGTCCTGGTTGATACGTCCTCACGCTCCAGCCCTGCTCTCCAGGTAGCTGCGCAGACACACGAGCCGGTGCTGCCTGAAGTGTCACCTCCTCAAGACATATTCTCTCTGGATGCTGCTGCGAAGCCGGCAGTTGCAGTGAAGAGAGCTCTTCTTTCTCAATCTGAGATGTATAATGAAGTGGTCCAAAGCTTAGAGCGTTTGGCCATGATCGGCCACAGAAAGGAAGACTGTGTAGCTCTCAGATTGGCTTCGCTTCATCTCCTGCAACGGCAGGAAAACAGTAGAGAGCTGCTGACAGTCATCCTTCACAAGTCTGAGGAGGACATCGAAGCCCTTCAGAAAGGTGGAGCTCCCCCTGTTCATTTGCCTAATCCTTGGATTTTACTGTACAAAGGTGCACTCTCCTGGGCCAGAGACGCTGCCTTGGATGAACTATTGGGGCAGACACAGCAGAGCATGGATGGGTATGCGAGAGCTGCCGTTGCCTTGGATTTTCTGCACATGGCTTCGCAGGATGCCTCTCTTCAACCCCCATTCCCACCTCAAAACAAGGATTCATTGTTACAGTGTATTCAAGCAATTCATGGTCGTATTGTATCATAAGTAAAACAGTAGAGGCTTCATTCAGTAACTAAAAACACAAGTGTTGTCTCAGTATATTTTTAGCGAGCGTCTCAGCTCCGGAGCTGTTGTAAATTAACGATAGATTAAATGCAGCATCTCTTTTCAAACTGCTGCCTGATTCTATGCTTAAAGCTTTGTCGTAGAATGATACAGCGATATGATGCAATCCCAGGGCATGTGCTGCTCTTCCCATGTTATATGCTGCCTCGACCTCAGCACCGGAGGAGGCACCATCTCGCTGTCCGTGGCTTCCCCTTTGTTTTGCATACTCCTCTAGGAATGCAAATGCCTCCAACACGGTCTTATGTCTGTTTGTAGCTTTCTTGGCGCATGCTTTGTTTATGAGAGCAGCGCCTATGCTCAGTAAGATGAGAGGTTCTTGAGGATTCAGCCTCAGAGCGTGCAGATACTCACTGAGGCCAGCCATGTGGTTGCCACTGAGGAGAGCACAATTTCCAGATGCCATCATGAGAGGCAGGGATGTCGGTGCTTTTGTCCTCAAGAGGGGCACCATTTTCATGGCAGCCCTGAAACCTCCAAACTCTATCAGCAGTCGTGAGTACCCATTCCAAACCACGTTGGAGGACGGCCACCTAGCACACGCAGCTTTAAGGTGCTGTACAGCACTGGAGGGGTCCCGCTCTGCGATGCATGCCTCAAAACATAGAAATCGTATTATGTCTCTCTTTGAGCGATCAGCCCACCTTCTCCCACAAACATCTATTGCCGCTTGGGCCAATTCCCTGGCCGCTTGATACTTTCTCTGCTGCAACAACGCCTGTATGGCATGTACTAACAGAACAAATGGCTCTTCATCCCTCAACAGCTCTTTCATGATCACATGCCCTCCTGCCTCCACGTCAAACACGATCTCATCACCATCCGCCTCGCTCTCTGTTCCACCGCCTTGTTGGTGGAGAAGAAGAGCTTCAACTTGTTGATCTAAATCTATGACATGCTTTTTCCTTCTATCCTGGCTAGTGTATCCAATAAACACGGCATCAGCATCGTCATTTCTGTTTGGCGGAACAATAGACCGCCTCCCTAAGTAGCGCAGACGTTTGCGAAGCGCAGGATCGGCGGCGGCACCACCACGTTCGTGTTCTCTCTCCAAATCTCGCAGTGTGGCACCTAACGACGGTAGTGCCAATTCTAAGAACAATTCAGTCTTTCCAGCTGCTCTCAGCATAGCACATCTCTTCAGGACAAATTGAAGAGCACTTTCCCTGTCTGCACCAACCGGAAACTGAGACCCATGCTCTTCGATAACCTCTTCCAAGTGATTTTCTGCATCCTTCACTTCATCCATTCTTCCAGCTTCTTTCAAAAGATCGATCATGAAGACAAGGGCATCTACATACGAAGGATGGTCGCGAGCGATTATGCCATTCAGTAGAGTCTTATATATCTGTGCTGCTCCATAAGGGTCCCCCATCAACCTCTCACATTCTGCCAGTCGGTACCAGTCTTCTAACGTCCCAATGACTGGGTTCTCAGCAAGCGCCTTGAGAAAAGGTAACGCCTCTGCAGGCTGATCAAGTGACAAGAGTAAATTGCCAGCTTCAACGTACAAGTCTCCGTAGATGTCCACAGGCTCTGACAATAACATAGACAGCGCTTCGTGCGCAGCAGGGATATCACCCAGCGCAGCCCATGCTGCCCCTTGCTTCAATCGAAGTTCGATTGGCAGAGCTGCTCTCGTCATACCCTCCTGCTGAGCAAGCAATGGTAAGAATTCATTCTCTGCTTTCTCAACCAGCCCAAGTACACCCTGCCAGTCTCTTACTTCTGACAGCAACTCCGTCAAAATATTGATGTGAGTGAGGTCAGTCTGATGAGGATGCTCTTCAATGTGTTTCCTCAAGACATCTATTGCTGTAGTAATACTCCCGGTCCGATAATGGAGTCTTGCAAGGGCTTTTGGAACCTCTGGATGATCTGGCCTTGCTGCCTGTACTTGCTCAAACCCCTCCAGGGCCTTTTTCTGATCCTCCAAATCTGCATACAACAGTGCCCTGTCATATTTAGCATCCAAATCTTCTCTATCCCTTCTTAATATCTGTGTATAGCAGTATACTGCTTGTCTTATGAGACCTTGATCGGTAGACATATTTGCAAGCCTTCTCCAAAGAGAGATATCCCTGGGAGTCAGATGAGCTGCAATCATATAAAAATCCAGCGCTTTCTTCCAATCTGAGCTAGCTTCATGCAGTAAACCCAAAGTATGATATGGGTCTGGTAAGTTTGGTGCTAATCGGACTACTTCTAACAAGAGGGTGATCGCCTCTGCTGGTTTGCTGGTGGCATATGCCATATTTGCCTGACCAAGTTTCTGGGCAACCTCCTCTGGAATATCCTTTCTTTTCTGGATACCCTTACTAGCAGCTCTTTTCCTCCATTTTTCTTTGTTGCGTAACCGACGACGACTTGATGCTGGTGCCATACCTAGTTTTTCTGCCAGCTCATCATTCCAGTCATCTAATGTGGCAGCATGGGGTTGCTCTTTGTCATCTACTGTCTCCATGGGCTCTGGCCCAATATCTTCCTCAGAGAATGCTTCTTCTGTTGTAAAGCCTTCCTCATCAAATTTAGCTGCTGCAATTCTAGAACTTCGTCTTCGTCTTCTAGATGCAAGAATTTCAAACGAGTCCTTCCCATGGGCACGCAAACCCTCTAAAAGAGCAACTGGATCGAAACCAGCTTCGAACAAGTTGGCTGGACCCTCCTCCTCTGCAGTACGGGGCGGGAAATTTAAGTTAAGATACATATCCATCAACACTTGGAGAATCCTTGGGGTTTAAAGTTTTGAGTGGCAACACTCACCTGTCGTTTGACCGTCGTTAAAGTTTTCGTCATCATAATCTCCACTGCGTGGGCCCCGTTCCTCTGGAGCCCAGTCACTCTCACTGTTACTCATAGTGCTTTACTTTTCTGCGCTGACAGTAAGAATCGATACTGATATGACGCTACCAATTCGCCTGTTAACTAGACAAGACGAACTTTGAAATAGCGCCCTTTTTCTTCAAAAGAACTCGTAATTACTAAACTAGATCCAAAGGTAGCTCTGAATGCTAAATTTGAAATCTCGAAAAACCAAAATGAGATAACGCTAGTTTACAGAACCATAAAACGACCCTAGGCCCACAAAGGATCGGAGTGATCTGGTTTTCTTGATTCCCTTTTTCTATGGCACAAAGAAGTGACGCTGTCAGTATTGACGCCATCATCTAGGTTTATCAATTGCCAGAGCGGGGCTCCATATGTTATCTTGGAATGCTTCGGGATTGAGCACGTTCAGATTGACACAGTCACCAAGATTTCCAGGATACCCAACTTCCGTTGGACTCAAACAATAGTATATTGCAACCATTATCCATGGGACCAGTAGTATAGCAAAATCTTGGAAAGCAGGGCACAAGTCAAGTTGATGCAATTCCAGGATTAGGTCCAGGAAGGTATTGCTACCAGTTCACAGCCAACCACCAAATGTGGTGTCATATGAAGAGCGAGACTGCATCGTTTTGGACGATGATGCGACTAGAATCGTTGACGTAACTGGACTACCTCATCAGTAAACTACAATGAGTACACTCAACCCTTCAAGAAGACAATGTGATAGCAATGAAGAAGTGGTAGAGTCACCAAAGCGAGGTTGGCCTCAACAAACAACTGACGGATCCCAACAGTATTTATTTTCTCCCTCCTCTAGACTTAGAGTATCCAGCATGTTCATATCGGTATTGTGTAAATGTAAACTGTCGGATAATAGTACTTTTGGATCAAACTCCTGAATCCTTTCAGGTTTCGACGACTTGGGAATCACTGCACATGCATGTTGAAGGCCCCACCTCAACAGCACTTGTGACGGTGTGATCTGATACTTTTTGGCTAAATGGACTACTGTATCATTCTTCAGAAGCCTTCCTGCTCCTAAAGGCGAGTAGGCTATCACCTGGATACCCTGCCCTCTGCACCATTCCAGCAGGTGGGTGCTTGGATGATGGGGATGGATCTCAATTTGATTGACTGCTGGCCTTATGGAAGCGTACGACAGGAGATCTTCAAGGTGATGCACTTCGTAATTGGATACTCCAATAGCCTTCGACTTTCCACATTGCACTTGCTTTTCCAATACCTGCCATGTTTCTTTTCGCAGCGCAGAATTGATGGGAGATGATGGAGAGACTTTGGATGCCCCTGGCCAGTGAATGAGCAGCAGATCGATGTAGTCTACACCCAGCCGACGAAGTATTCCTTCGCATGCCTGAGTGGCATTCTCTCTTCCTTGCTCGTGAGGAGATATCTTTGAAGTGAGAAAGAGCTCTGCCCTAGGATAGCTCTGTATAACTTGTGATATCTCCTCTTCATTCTGTTGGGTAGTTCAGCCATGCGGTATCACAGTTAGTCGGGGGTACAGTAGTACGGTTTTCCTAAACAATCAATAAACCCTTACTCGATATATAGATGCAGTATCTATATGGCGCAGGCCTAAGTCTAAGGCCGCTTTGACAGACGTCTTGACTTCATCACCTCGCGACAGATAGGTGCCAATCCCTACCCTCGGCAAGAGCACATCACCACCAAGATCAATGTACGGCAATATGGACATTTCATCGGGAAAACAATCAGGAATAATTTTATTTACATCCAGATGCAGAGCATGCTCGACCATGGTTCGCATGGCACCCAATGTCTATGGATCCCACCTTTTCTCTCTTTCTCT